>UESW01003911.1:0-55533 GCA_900491605.1 Calamus simplicifolius | reverse complement strand
CCCCCTCCGGTCTCGGGTGCACCAGCATCGTCCCACCCCGGGACCCCTTCGGTCTCGGGGTGGGATCATCATCTCTCGACCCCGAGACCCCCTCCGGTCTCGAGGTGCACCAGCATCATCCACCCCGGGACCCCTTCCGGTCTCGGGGTGGGATCATCATCTCTCGACCCCGAGACCCCCTCGGTTGGGGTGCACCGGCATCTTCCCACCCCCGGGACCCCTTCCGGTCTCGGGGTGGGATCATCATCTCTCGACCCCGAGACCCCCTCCGGTCTCGGGGTGCACCAGCATCATCCCACCCCGGGACCCCTTCCGGTCTCGGGGTGGGATCATCATCTCTCGACCCCGAGACCCCCTCCGGTCTCGGGGTGCACCAGCATCATCCCACCCCGGGACCCCTTCCGGTCTCGGGGTGGGATCATCATCTCTCGACCCCGAGACCCCCTCCGGTCTCGGGGTGCACCAGCATCATCCCACCCCGGGACCCCTTCCGGTCTCGGGGTGGGATCATCATCTCTCGACCCCGAGACCCCCTCCGGTCTCGGGGTGCACCAGCATCATCCCACCCGGGACCCCTTCCGGTCTGGGTGGGATCATCATCTCTGACCCCGAGACCCCTCCGGTCTCGGGGTGCACCGGCATCATCCCACCCCCGGGACCCCTTCCGGTCTCGGGGTGGGATCATCATCTCTCGACCCCGAGACCCCTCCGGTCTCGGGGTGCACCGCATCATCCCCCCCCGGGACCCCTTCCGGTCTGGGGGGGATCATCTCTTGACCCCGAGACCCCCTCCGGTCTCGGGTGCACCAGCATCATCCCACCCGGGACCCCTTCCGGTCTCGGGGTGGGATCATCATCTCGACCCCGAGACCCCCTCCGGTCTCGGGTGCACCAGCATCATCCCACCCCGGGACCCCTTCCGGTCTCGGGGTGGGATCATCATCTCTCGACCCCGAGACCCCCTCCGGTCTCGGGGTGCACCAGCATCATCCCACCCCGGGACCCCTTCCGGTCTCGGGGTGGGATCATCATCTCTCGACCCCGAGACCCCCCCGGTCTCGGGGTGCACCAGCATCATCCCACCCCGGGACCCCTTCCGGTCTCGGGGTGGGATCATCATCTCTCGACCCCGAGACCCCCTCCGGTCTCGGGGTGCACCAGCATCATCCCACCCCGGGACCCCTTCCGGTCTCGGGGTGGGATCATCATCTCTCGACCCCGAGACCCCCTCCGGTCTCGGGGTGCACCAGCATCATCCCACCCCCGGGACCCCTTCCGGTCTCGGGGTGGGATCATCATCTCTCGACCCCGAGACCCCCTCCGGTCTCGGGGTGCACCAGCATCATCCCACCCCCGGGACCCCTTCCGGTCTCGGGGTGGGATCATCTCTCGACCCCGAGACCCCCTCCGGTCTCGGGGTGCACCGGCATCATCCCACCCCGGGACCCCTTCCGGTCTTGGGGTGGGATCATCATCTCTGACCCCGAGACCCCCTCCGGTCTCGGGGTGCACCAGCATCATCCCACCCCGGGACCCCTTCCGGTCTCGGGGTGGGATCATCATCTTCGACCCGAGACCCCCTCGGTCTCGGGGTGCACCAGCATCATCCCACCCCCGGGACCCCTTCCGGTCTCGGGGTGGGATCATCATCTCGACCCGAGACCCCCTCCGGTCTCGGGGTGCACCGGCATCATCCCACCCCCGGGACCCCTTCCGGTCTCGGGGTGGGATCATCATCTCTCGACCCCGAGACCCCCTCGGTCTCGGGGTGCACCGGCATCATCCCACCCCGGGACCCCTTCCGGTCTCGGGGTGGGATCATCATCTCTCGACCCCGAGACCCCCTCCGGTCTCGGGGTGCACCGCATCATCCCACCCCCGGGACCCCTTCCGGTCTTGGGGTGGGATCATCATCTCTCGACCCCGAGACCCCCTCCGGTCTCGGGTGCACCAGCATCATCCCACCCGGGACCCCTTCCGGTCTCGGGGTGGGATCATCATCTCTCGACCCCGAGACCCCCTCCGGTCTCGGGGTGCACCAGCATCATCCCACCCCGGGACCCCTTCCGGTCTCGGGTGGGATCATCATCTCTCGACCCCGAGACCCCCTCCGGTCTCGGGGTGCACCAGCATCGTCCCACCCCGGGACCCTTCCGGCCTCGGGGTGGGATCATCTCTCGACCCCGAGACCCCCTCGGTCTCGGGGTGCACCAGCATCATCCCACCCCGGGACCCTTCCGGTCTCGGGGTGGGATCATCATCTCTCGACCCCAAGACCCCTCCGGTCTCGGGGTGCACCAGCATCATCCCACCCCCGGGACCCCTTCCGGTCTCGGGGTGGGATCATCATCTCTCGACCCCGAGACTCCTCCGGTCTCGGGGTGCACCAGCATCATCACCCCCGGGACCCCTTCCAGTCTCGGGGTGGGATCATCATCTCTTGACCCGAGACCCCTCCGGTCTTGGGGTGCACCAGCATCATCCCACCCCCGGGACCCCTTCCGGTCTCGGGGTGGGATCATCATCTCTCGACCCCGAGACCCCCTCCGGTCTCCGGGTGCACCAGCATCATCCCACCCCGGGACCCCTTCGGTCTCGGGGTGGGATCATCATCTCTCGACCCCGAGACCCCCTCCGGTCTCGGGTGCACCAGCATCGTCCCACCCCCGGGACCCCTTCCGGTCTCGGGTGGGATCATCTCTCGACCCCGAGACCCCCTCCGGTCTCGGGGTGCACCGGCATCATCCCACCCCGGGACCCCTTCCGGTCTGGGGTGGGATCATCATCTCTCGACCCCGAGACCCCCTCCGGTCTCGGGGTGCACCAGCATCATCCCACCCCGGGACCCCTTCCGGTCTCGGGGTGGGATCATCATCTCTCGACCCGAGACCCCCTCCGGTCTCGGGGTGCACCAGCATCATCCCACCCCGGGACCCCTTCCGGTCTCGGGGTGGGATCATCATCTCTCGACCCCGAGACCCCCTCCGGTCTCGGGGTGCACCAGCATCATCCCACCCCGGGACCCCTTCCGGTCTCGGGTGGGATCATCATCTCTCGACCCCGAGACCCCCTCCGGTCTCGGGGTGCACCAACATCATCCCACCCCCGGGACCCCTTCCGGTCTTGGGGTGGGATCATCATCTCTCGACCCCGAGACCCCCTTCGGTCTCGGGGTGCACCAGCATCATCCCACCCCTGGACCCCTTCCGGTCTCGGGATGGGACCACCATATCTCTACCCCGAGACCCTCCTCCGGTCTCGGGGTACGTGGGTATCATCAGCGATTAGCACGCAGTTCAACCGTCGAACCGAATGATAGCTCCGGGCCACATGGCGCGCCCACGTGATTCTCCGTACGCCCGTGATTGCACCCCGTTACGGAGGGCCATGCCTCATAACGGCGTATGGCGCACTGCATATTCCTGTGCGTGGCCGTGCTCCGTTACGGCGTACGATTCGCTACCACTTGCGACTGTGCGCGGTCATATCAAGCAATGGCATGCACCGAATACAATCGCAGCTGTTAGACACGTGTGATATCATGTTGACAGGTAGCGCGGGATGCCTCCGGCACGCACAGCGATGGTACGACGGCGATCTTCAAAACAGTAAGATGGGATATTCGGACAGGTATAAAAGCACGTGCCCGCACTGTAAGTAGGGATCCGAACTCTGGTTTTCTAGCTTTCTTCCTCCTAGCAAAACCCTAACTGCCTCAGCTCCTTTCCGCTGAGCGGTTTTGTCTGATCCCAAGTGACTGACTTGAGCGTCGGAGGGTCCCTACCGGAACAACCGGTCTTCGGGACTTTTCTTGCAGGGGTCCGAGGAGAAGGACGTCCATCTTCCCCGACGTTTGAAGAAGGTGACTTGGCGTCATCAGATTGGCGCGCCAGGAAGGGGGGAAGAAAAAGAGACATCGAACCAGCAGCTTACTTTTCCCTCTCTTCAAGCTCTTGAAGCCATGGTGACGACCGGACGAAGGGAGTTTCAGCCGGTCGCGCTGGGGGCAGCGCCGCGGGGCCGGTCCACCCACGGAGGCCCCCCGGCTCTCGCAGCCAGTATTTCGGAGCCGCTGCATCCCCAGGGGGCGGGCCTTCTGCTCCTCAAGTCGATGCTCCCGCGCCTGCTCCGCAATAGCTCCAGGAGGATCGATTCACTGCCCTGGCCACACAGGTCCAGTCTTTGGCGGCGGCGGTTCAGGGCCTGCAGCACCAGCAGGCGGCCGTGCAGCAACCGGAGCCGAATCATCTGTCCCGGGGTGGTGCAACCCAGCCAGCATTCCTCCCGGCAGAGATCGCCAGTTCCTGTGGATCGCCACCATCGATCTCCGGCCAAGCCTCACCACCGCGAAGCCTCTAAGAGACATCGGTCTCCTTCCCGCCACGCTAGTGTCTCTCCTAAGCGGCGGCATGGGAAGGAGGCGGAGCGCCCACGCCGGCATCGCCGTCCCCGTTCTTCATCTTCCGAATCTTCGGGGGAGGGTTCCTTTGATGGTCGGATGCCTCGTCGAGCCGAGCGTCGACTCGAGGAGTGTAATCAGAGGCTGGAGGAGCTTAGCCGTCGGATCACCCACCTGCCAGAAATAGACTACGACAGCCGGCCTCCCTTGTCTCGCCGCATCATGGAGGAGCCCATCTCCACCAGGTTCTGCCTTCCCCAGCTAGATCCATACGACAGGACCACAGACCCCCTGGACCATTTGGAGAGCTATAAGGTACTCATGCAAGTCCAGGGGGCCACTGACTCACTTATGTGCATTGCCTTCCCGGCCACCCTGAAGAAGGCTGCTCGAGCTTGGTACTCCCGTCTGCGCCATGAAGCATCGACTCCTTCCGCCAGTTGGAGAGGGCTTTCTTGGCCCATTTTGACGCCTGCCGGAAGATTCCAAGGGTGGCGGACAGTCTCTTTGCCGTCCAGCAGAAGAACGGCAAGTCCCTGCGGGACTATGTCGCTCGGTTTAAAGAAGCAGCTCTGGAGGTCTACAACCTGGAAGACTCGGTGGCTACCTTGGCCTTGAAGCGGGGGCTCCGCCCTTCTCGCTTCGCGTACTCTCTTGACAAGAAGCGCTGGGCTCTTACTCTGAGCTTCTGATCGGGCCCAGAAGTACATCCGGGCGGACGAGGCCGACTTTTCCGGCGTGAGGCTAATGGGAATGTCCCCAAGAAGCCGGCCCAGCCGGAGCCTGCAGAAGTTCGCCCCAGGAGACCTGAGCCTCCTCGCCGCCAGACAACCGCCCTCGAGCCCCTGCACCAAGAGACGGACCCTACACCCATTGCTCACCCCAATATCTCAGATCCTGCTCGAGATTGAAGGGGAGTCTTATCTGCAGCGCCCTCCTCCCATAAACCCGAAGATCCCCCGGAACAAGAACCTCTACTGCCGCTACCACCGGGACCACGCCACGACACCGACGATTGCGTCAGCTGAAGAAGCTATTGAAGACCTTATCCAGCGGGGCCACCTGGGAAAATTCGTTCAGAGGAACAACCCGGGAGCTCCTGGCCCATCAGCCCCCACCGCCGGTGATCGATAATGCCCCGACGGAGAAGATGGTAGCGATGATTTCCTGGGGGGCAGGAGGCCCGTCTAAGAGGCCAAGAGGGGAGGGGGAGTCAGAGTCTGTAATTCCTTTCTTCGAAAAGGACTTAGATGGGGTAGTGAACAAAAATGATGATAGCGTCGTCGTGTCTATGACGATCGCTAAGCATCCTGTAAAAAAATTCTAGTTGACAGTGGGAGTTCCGTAGATGTTTTGAACTACGATGCCTTTGTTCGTATGAACTTGTCACCTGATCTGCTTCGACCTGTCGCCACGCCTCTGATGGGATTCACAGGAGATTCTATAAAAGTTAAGGGGGAGGTCACTCTCCCTGTGACGGCTGGTACAGCCCCGTCTCAGAGCACTATTTTCATGAAGTTCTTGGTGGTTCGCATGCCCCTCGCATACAACGCGATCCTCGGGAGGCCCGGGCTCAACCTCTTGGATGTTGTTATATCCACTAAGAGGCTCCTCGTGAGGTTCCCCACCAGTAGAGGAGTCGGGGAGATGCGGGGAGAGCAGAATCCGCCAACACTTTGCTATCACTTGGCCCCTAGTCCGCAGGGGACGGCACCCGCACCGACACCTGAGGCGCTTGACCCGCGAGACCTGGAGAAAAGGGGTGAGCCAGCCGAGCGGCTGCTTTCTTTTCCCTCGGGGAGGACTCCGCGCGAACGGTCCGGATTGGAGCCTTACTTTCGGAGGAGGCTCGTGACCGACTCCTCACCTTTCTGCGGGCCAATGCGGACGTCTTCGCATGGTCAGCATCCGACATGTCGGGGATCCGGAGGAGGTGATCACGCACCAGCTTAACATTCGGCCGGGTGTCGGCCTATCCGGCAGAAGAAAAGGAGTTTTGCCCCCGACCGACAAAAGGCCATGGATGAGGAGGTGCGGAAGCTGCTGGCGGCTGGTCACATCCACGAGGTGCATTACCCGGACTGGCTGGCGAATGTCGTAATGGTTCGCAAGGCCAGCGGAGTTGGAGGATGTGTGGACTTCACCGACCTCAACAAGGCGTGCCCTAAAGACAGCTTCCCGCTGCCCCAAATCGACCAGCTGGTGGACGCCACATCCAGGCATGAGACCCTTAGTTTCATGGATGCGTTCTCGGGGTATAATCAAATCAAGATGAACCCGGCGGATGAAGAAGCAACTTCCTTTATCATAGAAAAGGGGATTTATTGTTATAGGGTGATGCCTTTTGGGTTGAAAAATGCCGGGGCCACTTATCAAAGATTGATGAATAAGGTCTTTGAGGACCAGATAGGGCGCAACATGGAGGTGTATGTGGATGACATGCTGACCAAGAGCATCAATGCAGCGGACCATGTCGCTGACCTCGAGGAGACCTTCAACAACTTGTGCCGGTATCGGATGAGGCTTAACCCCCACAAATGCGCCTTTGGAGTGGCAGCAGGCAAGTTCCTGGGTTTCATGGTGACCCAGCGAGGGATCGAAGCCAACCCTGACAAGATCAGGGCTATCTTGGAGATGAGGCCCCCAGCCAACAAGAAGGAGGTACAACGCCTGACGGGAAGGGTGGCGGCCTTGAGTTGTTTCATGTCAAGGTCGGTAGAAAGGTGCCTGCCCTTCTTTAAGGCGCTGCGCAAGGTCAATGGATTCGAATGGACAAAGGAGTGTCAGGGTGCCTTTGAGGAGTTGAAGCAGTTTCTATCCACTCCCCCATTGTTGTCCAAGCCTAAGAATAGAGAAGAGCTCTTCCTATATCTTGCATCCTCCCCCGAGGCTGTCAGCTCTGTGCTCGTGTGCATGGATGCCGATGGGATTCAGAAGCCAATCTATTACACCAGCAAAGTACTCCATGACGCCGAGACCAGGTACTCGAGAACCGAGAAGATTATTTTTGCCTTGATGGTCTCTGCTCAACGCTTCCGACCTTATTTCCAAGCTCATCCCATCGTGGTGCTCACGGACCAGCCTCTTCGAATCATCTTATCTCGCCCCGACACCTCGGTCGGTTGGCCAAATGGGCCGTTAAACTAAGTGAGTTTGATCTGTCCATCCGGCCAAGGTCAGCCATGAAGTCTCAGGTGTTGGCTGATTTCTTGGTCGAGTGTTCCTGGACCGAGAGAGATATAGAGGGGGTGCGCTCGGAGGAGTATGTGGACCCTCCCTCAACTGAGGAGGCGAAGGACTGGATCTTGCATGTGGATGGAGCCGCAAATTCTCAAGGAAGCGGAGCCGGACTCATTCTCACGAGCCTGGAGGGAGACGCAGTGGAGTATGCTCTCAGATTCCAGTTCCCAGCAACTAATAACCAGGCGGAGTATGAAGCCTTGTTAGCGGGGATGAGGTTAGCTGAGGAGTTAGCGCTGGGCATTTGAGGGCCTTCACGGACTCTCAGCTTGTTTCTGGGCAGATCACCGGGGAGTACGAGGCTAGGGACCCAACCATGTCCCAATATTTGAGCAAGGTGCAGTCCCAAGCGTCTCATTTCTCTTACTTCCGTGTTAGCTATATCCCTAGAGTGGAGAACGCCAGGGCCGATGCATTATCCCACTTAGCCACTTTGGCCGACGGGATGCTAGGAAGAACATATGTGGAGCATCTACAAGCCCCAAGCATCGAAGTTACGGATGAAGCATTGCTAGTGGAGCAAGAGCCCTCCTGGATGGATGCCTACATGCGATATTTGACCGATGGCACTCTCCCAGAGAACCCCGCTGAGGCCAGGCTACTCAGGCGGAGGGCCCCGAGATTCTTGATGATGGATGGGAAGCTTTATCAGAGATCCTTCTCATACCCAGTCCTCAGGTGCGTGGGGCCGACTGAATCAGATTACATCCTCAGGGAGATCCATGAAGGCATCTGTGGGAGTCACCTGGGGTTAGAGCCCTAGCCTACAAGGCCTTGCGGCAGGGGTACTTCTGGCTGACAATGAAGGAAGATGCGACCGAGCTTGTTAAGAGATGTGATAGCTGTCAGCGTCATGCTAATATCCACGACAGCTGACGTTTCACCTAACCCCCTTGGTAGCACCCTGGCCCTTCGCCCAGTGGGGCATGGATATCTTGGGACCTTTCCCCCCAGCCTCCGGCAGCAAAAGTTCCTCTTGGTGGCAGTGGATCACTTCACCAAGTGGGTTAAAGCCGAGGCCCTTTCCAAGATCACAGAAAGCAAAGTGAGATCCTTCATTTGGAAGTCCATCATATGTCGGTTTGGGCTACCGCACACCTTAGTCACTGATAACGGCCAGCAATTTGACAATGCGCCCTTCCAGAGTTCTACTCCGAGCTGGGCATCCATCAGAGGTTCACTTCCGTCGGACACCCTCAGACCAACGGGGCGGCCGAGGTGACTAATCGAATCATTCTCCAGGGGCTGAGATCTCGGTTAGATGACTGCAAGGGGCGATGGGTGGAGGAGCTCCCCAACGTGCTATGGGCCTACCACACAACGTCGCGAGCTCCAACCGGCAAGACGCCATTCAGCTTAGTCTTTGGATCCGAAGCCGTTATCCCGGTGGAGGTTGGCTCACCGAGCCCTCGGGTGGAATCATACAGTGAGGAAGGTAACCCAGACCAGCTGCGAGCCAACCTCGACCTGGTAGAGAAAGTACGAGACCGAGCGCGATTTTAGATGGCAGTCTACCGGCAATGGGCCGCTAAATATTACAACGCCCGTGTTCGCCCCAGGACGTTCCTGCCAGGAGACCTGGTCCTTCGATAGGCTAAGGTCTCGAAGCCAGCAAAGGGAGGCAAGCTAGCTCCAAATTGGGAAGAACCTTATCGGATCGCCGAGACACTCCGCCACGGAGCTTACAAGATTGAGGAACTCGATGGGAAGCCACTCCCTAGGACATGGAATGCAGATAACCTTCGCCAGTACTATCAGTAATGTATTCCTCCTCTCATGTCAAGTATCATGCCTGTATTCACTTGGGTTTCACCCCTCATTCTATATTAACAAGATTCGATTTTAGCTCGTGAGATCTTTTCACAAAAAGCCCTGGATCAGCCAGGCATAAAGCCCGACACCCTTCGGCACCTAAAGCCCTGCACCAGCCAGGCATAAAGCCCGACACCCATCGGCACCTAAAGCCCTGCACCAGCCAGGCATGAAGCTCGACACCCGTCGGCACAAAAAGCCCTGGGCCAGCCAGGCATGAAGCCCGACACCCGTCGGCACCTAAAGCCCTGCACCAGCTAGGCATGAAGCCCGACACCCGTCGGCACAAAAAGCCTTGGGCCAGCCAGGCATGAAGCCCGACACCCGTCGGCACATAAAGCCCTGCACAGCCAGGCATGAAGCCCGACACCCATCGGCACAAAAAGCCCTAGGCCAGCCAGGCATGAAGCCCGACACCCATTGGCACAAAAAGCCCTGGGCCAGCCAGGCATGAAGCCCGACACCCGTCGACACAAAAAGCCCTGGGCCAGCCAGGCATGAAGCCCGACACACATCGGCACAAAAAGCCCTGGGCCAGCCAGGCATGAAGCCCGACACACGTCGGCACAAAAAGCCCTGAGCCAGCCAGGCATGAAGCCCGACACCCGTCAGTACCTAAATCCCTGCACCAGCCAGGCATGAAGCCCGACACCTGTCGACACCTAAAGCCCTACACCAGCCAGGCATAAAGCCTGACCACGGTTGGCATAAAAAGCCCTGGGCCAGCCAAGCATAAAGCCCGACCCCGGTCAGCACAAAAAGCCTTGGGCCAGCCAGGCATAAAGCCCAACCCCGGTCGGCACAAAAAGCCCTGGGCCAGCCAGGCATAAAGCCGGACCCCGGTTGGCACAAAAAGCTCTGGGCCAGCCAGGCATAAAGCCCGACCCCAGTCGGCACAAAAAGCCCTAGGCCAGCCAGGCATAAAGCCCGACCCCGGTCGGCACAAAAAGCCCTGGGCCAGCCAGGCATAAAGCCCGACCCCGGTCGGCACAAAAAGCCCTGGGCCAGCCAGGCATAAAGCCCGACCCCAGTCGGCACAAAAAGCCCTGGACCAGCCAGGCATAAAGCCCGACCCTGGTCGGCACAAAAAGCCCTAGGCCAGCCAGGCATAAAGCCGACCCCGGTCGGCTCAAAAAGCCCTGGGCCAGCCAGGCATGAAGTCCGACATCTGTCGGCACCTAAAGCCTTGGGCCAGCCAGGCATGGAGTCCGACACCCGATGGCACAAAGTCTCGCCGGTCAGATAAAGACCAACCCCCGTAGGCGCCAAAAGCCACAGGCCTACTTAGCACAAGGCCCGACACACTCCTGGCAAAGTGTTGCGCAGATGGTCTTGAGGAACCCGCCTACCTAACCTCCAACTACCAGCGTTTCCTATCCTCCCTGGCCCCAATTTTTAGTCCTAGATGGCTAAGGCGGAATAGCTCGAGTTGAGAGTTATCCCCTGGCGCTATCGGGACTAATGGGACCACGGTGCCGCGTGTTGTCAATCAACGAATTCATGGTAAGTCACAAATAGAATACATTTTGAAGAATATTCTCATTGATTGGAAGGGATTACAAAATGCCGACGTAGTCGGACTTGCAAAAAAAAAAAAAACAAAACAACAAACAAAAGTATAAGCTCACGGCTCTGCTGGCGCTGGCTCATCATCGGAGGGGGCCAAATCTAATAAACGTTCTAGCTCAACTTCCAGGGCCTGGGGGATGTTCAAATCCCTAGCCACTTTTTCCTTCCCATGCTGGAACCCTTCGAGGAACACTGACGCCGAGGCTTCTGCCAAATCATTGTAAAGCGCTCGGACGCCTTGTACTCTTCTATGATCCTAGCGGCCCTAGCTGCGATGACAACTTCCGCCTCTGCGGCCCAAGCCTTCTCCATGGCGAGGGCTGCCGCTGCAACCCTCTCGGCCTCCCGGGCGAGGCTTGCCTCCTGTTGGCCCAGATGGCAACCCAAGAGGGGGGGGGGGGTAAATTGGGTTCTTAAAAATTTAAGACTTTTTAAAATGTTTTAAACAAATTAACTCAAGATGTGCAAGTGAGAGAAATTAACTTATAAGCAATGCACAAACAGAAATATAAGAGAGATAGAGTGAGAGACAAATGAGCACGGCAAACACAAGAAGATTTATAGTGGTTCGGTGCAACCAGCACCTACGTCCACTCCCAAGATTCACTTGGGTCCACACTATAATCTCCCAAGATTACAGCCGAGTTGTTTTACAAGCTCACAACTCAAACTTGTTGTTTTTCCAGGATCACAACGAACCCAGCCAGTTTTACACGGGCTTACCAGCACAAAACCCAACTCGTTGTTTTTAACAGGATCACAACGAACCCAACACATAAGCTATCCCAAGCTTACAACAAGGTACAACTACCTCCACTGATTCAATCCACTTTGAATCAGTACACAAGAAAATAATTTTGAGTTTAAATACAAACAGCTCCTCTAGAGCAGAATAATCAAAATAAAACTTAGGTTTAGAAAAGCCTGATTAAATAAGCTTGAATGCAGGCTTGGCTTCTTTGCTTCTCTTCTCCAACTCCTTTGAAGTGTAGAATCAGGCCTCAGCACAGATTCTCCTCGCTTTGGGGCTTTTGGATGTTGGTTGAAGCTTTTCTTCTTTTTCTTCTAGGTTGGAAGATCTTGATATTGCACTTGGTTGCTTTGGATCTCCTCTTGAACTTTTTGTAGATTGTAGATCTGGAGCACACGAATCTCTCTCTTTGATTTCACTCCTTTTGAATCTCTTTTCTTGACTCAAATGATTTTTCCAATGAAGCTCTGTTTTTCCCTCTTTCTTTGAAAGATTTTCTTTTCTTTCTTTTTCCTCTCTATTCTCTTCTTTGATTTGAAAAGAGCTCCTCTATTTATAGATTCTGCAAAAATATATCCGTTAGAAACACAGAAATATAGCCGTTATTTGAAAATATTACCGTTGGGGCTAACGTGTCGTCGTGAAAAATCGCGCCCAGATTTTTGCGGAGTCGACTCGAGCATTGTGGGAGTCGGCTCAAAGTCGATTACTAAAAATAGAAACATTTTAAACGTTAGAGAGTCGACTCGCGAAGAACCAAAGTGTCAGCTCCCGACAGTCGGGGGTCGACTCGAAGAAAATGGGGAGTCGACTCGAGAAGCGCTCAAAAAAATATGCTTTCTGTTGTTTGAGCGGAGTCGGCTCGCACAGACAGGAGTCGGCTCGCACAGATTCAGGGGTCGACTCTTGAAATCCAAGGGTCGACTCGAGAAAATCAGAAATATCTGTTACTTACAGGAGTCGACTCTGAAACTCTAGAGTCGGCTCCGGAACGTATCAAAAATCAGAAATTTTTCTGATTGACTTTGAAATTCGTCCCAGAATAATTTTAAATGATATTTTGACTTGAATACAATAAATATGACATTAAGCATGAATTTAAGACATGTTTCAAGAAATCATTGATTGAAATATAACGTGTAAAAATTCCTTTTTGAAATCTTAAATATAGAGCTTGAAACTTCTTTTTCAAATTGATTCATAACTCAGTGAATTTAAACATTGAGAGTCCATTGCTTTCATTTTGAATAAGCTCAAGGTTTTTGATAAATAAACTCATTATTTTCTTTGAAATACTCATGGCTTTTGGAAATCATCAAAATCAATAAAGTTGGGGTAAATACAATCTCCCAAATTTCTCAACAATCTCCCGCTTTTTGATGATGACAAAAACATTGAGTATATGCATGTTTGTATTAAAAAATTTTCGATACCAAAATCAATTTTTATGTTCATTGAGAGGCTCCCCCTAAATGAGATAGCTCCCCCTATGAAACTCAATTTTGTAATTCATTCAAAAATTTTCAATTGTTAAGTTCAAGCAAATAATTTTTCCCTTTTCAAATTTTAAGCATAATGATAACTTGGTTATCTCTCCCTTTTACTTAGATTAACTCTCCCTCTTTAATATTCAAATTATCTCTCCCTCTTTCAAATTTAAAATTTGATTGCATTGAAAGTATATTGAAAGTATATATTTAATTGAAAGCATATACGATTAAATAAAATCTCTCCCCTTTTTTGTAATCAACAAAAAGGTTAGGAAGCTCAATATATTAAATCGATTAACTGCTTATATCAATATCATTCTTTATCTTTTACCATTCAAATTATCAATTGAGAATAATCATTCAAGATATTCAAAGATACTTACAATTGAAATGAACATAAGTAATGCATCAAACTTTCTCATTACTTCAAAATGATATTACATGAAAATGTAAACATACTCATTACATTGAAAGTAAACTTGACTTCATTACATCAAAATGAGATTACTCAGTACATTGAAATGAGATTACATTAAAAATATCAAAAGTTTCTTCTTGTAATCCTATTCAAATGATCAACTATATGCTTCATTCCTTCACATTGTAGTTTAACATAATCTTTAAGCTTATTATCTACAAAAGTATAAGCATTCAAAATCTTATCCTGAAGCTCGGCGTTGCACTAGGAATAGGTCTCTGAGTCACCACAGATATCCTTAAGCTCTCCAAAAATATTCTTCAAGTCTTCACTTAAGGAGCTGGTGGATGAACTAAGAGTAGATTCAATAGATGCAACCCGATCACTAAGTGAATACAAAGCTTCTTTCAAATTCATAAACTTTTCATCAAATTCATTTTTCAACCTATTTTCATGCTCACTAATCTCAGATTTGAATAAGGATCTAAGCTGATCTAACTGAACATCAAAAAAGCTAACAGATGATAAAGTAGATGTCTGAGCAGGAGCAGGAGCAGGAGCAGGAGCAGGGGCTGGAACAGAATCTGGAACAGAAGAGCTTTGAGGAGACTCAGGTGAAGAATGTCTCACAGATGGTCTGAGGGCCTTAGCATCCATAGCTCTGTCCTCTGCAATAATCTTCCTCTCCCAACTTCCATTCCTCTTAACAAAACCCATTCGATGAATAGTAGCCAAAGAGTAATAATCAGTGTGCCTTAATTCCTTTTTGGCTCACTATCACCAAATGCAATCCCTTGGCTTTGAAATAACTTCGTTAGAACCATGCCATAGGGCAAACTTGACTTCTTCTTTCCACCACAATCAGCAATGTACCAAATGATCATCTGAGGCAAATTAATAGGCTTCCCAGAAACTATGGCATCCATAATAAAAATATCTCTCTCAGATACATAATCAAATCTGCCAGTCTTGGGGAACAAAATTCTACTACAGATGTTGTGAAGTAACCTCAGCTCCAAAGGCAATTGGCTTGCAAAAACTTCTTCAAAACCCTCAAAATTTCTGTTCAATAATCTAGTGAGGGCAGGCGATCTATCCTCTGGGGCATAAGTGGATGGTCCAGACAGGGGTAAATTTAACAGTCTAGATAGAATAGTGGCAGTGATATTCAGTCCAATGCCTCTCACTACGCTCACTAAACCATCATTACCTTTAGTCAAATTTTTGTAAAACTCCTTAACTAGTGCAGGATACGTGGGACAATCCAGTGAACACATTTTCTCAAGTCTTATCTCAATCAACTGTCTACCTATTATAAAACCTTTATTCTCAAATAACTCAAAATCAACTTTTCTACCGGTTGTAATAACTCTGCTGGCAAGGTGATCTACCTGAAGAGTGGTAGCTGGAACAGGAGAGCCACTCGAAGAAGATGTAGAAGATGAATCCGGAGACGGTTCGCGGATGGGTCGTCGAACGGTTCGTTTCCTCTTCAATTCGGTGCCACTACTGCTAGCTCCACGGGTTTTAGGTGCCATAGATCTAGATGGAGTGAATAATCAGAGGTTTTTGGAGTTTTGGAAGGTTTGAGAAAGCTTTGGAAAGGATTTGGAATGATTAGAAATGATTGAAATGTTCATGGGGTCGACTCGTGCCCTAGATAATCAACCTGGGACCACGTCGAGTCGACTCGCGCAAAGCGTGGAGTCGGCTCCCGAGTAGTCACAGAGCACGGACCCGAAATCGAGTCGACTCACGCAGAGTGGGGGTCAGCTCTCGAGTTTCAACAGAAACAAGGGTCGACTCCGATACTGTCCGAGTCGGCTCGAGACCATTTCAGAGAAAAAAAAATAAAGATTCAGAGAATCTGAAATGAGTCCAGAATTTGATCTTTGAGTATGATTAAAAATCATGGATTTTGAGAGATCAAATTGATATGAGTTCTAGATAAAATTTCCTTAAGATTTTGAGAAATTGAAAGAACTCTAGATACATTTCCTTAGGGGTTTCAAAATCTATTCCAAAGGATCACAAATCCCTAATTCTCCTCTAAGATAACAAAATCTTTCTTCGCTTAAAGGTTTTGTAAAAATATCAGCTAATTGTTCTTCAGTGTTAACATATTCAAGACAAATTTCTTCATTAGTTACATGTTCTCTTATAAAGTGATATCTAATTTCTATGTGTTTTGTCCTTGAATGTTGAATTGGATTTTTAGTTAAATTGATTGCGCTTGTATTATCACATTTTATGGGTGTCTTATTAAGTGTGATACCATAGTCTTCAAGTTGTCGCTTAATCCATAGGATTTGCGCACAGCAACTTTCAGCCGCTACATATTCAGCTTCAGTAGTTGATAATGCAACTGAATTTTGCTTTTTGCTAAACCATGAGATTAAGTTACTTCCTAAGAATTGGCATGCACCACTTGTGCTCTTTCTATCTAATTTACATCCGGCATAATCAGAATCTGAGTATGCAATTAAGTTTAATGTTGAGTCTCTAGAATACCATAAACCTACATTTTTTGTTCCATTTAGATATCTTAATATTCTTTTAACATCTATTAAGTGTGATTCTTTAGGTTTTGATTGAAATCTAGCACATAAAATATAGCAAACATAATGTCTGGTCTACTTGCAGTTAAATAAAGTAGGGATCCGATTATACCTCGATAATATTTCTGATCAACCTTCTTACCTTCTTCATCTTTGTCCAGCTTGCATGAAGGACTCATTGGTGTTCCGAGGGGTTTAATTGATTCCATACCAAACTTCTTCAGGATTTCTCTTGTGTATTTTGTTTGGTTGATGAAGATTCCCTCTTTGCTTTGTTTGATTTGGAGTCCAAGGAAGAAGTTGAGTTCTCCCATCATGCTCATTTCAAATTCGCCCTGCATTAACTTGGCAAAATCTTGACATAGAATATTGTCAGTAGCACCAAAAATAATGTCATCAACGTATATTTGTACTACAAGTAAATCTTTACTTTTTCTTTTCAAAAATAATGTTTTATCTACATTTCCTCTTATGAAATTATTTTTAATTAAAAATTTACTTAGCCTATCATACCAAGCTCTAGGTGCTTGTTTCAAACCATATAAAGCTTTGTGCAATTTAAAGACGTGATTTGAAAATTCATGATCTTCAAAACCTGGTGGTTGTTCAACATAAACTTCTTCATTTATAAAACCATTTAAAAATGCACTTTTAACATCCATTTGAAATAAGTTAAAATTCATATGACATGCAAATGCAAGTAAAAGTCTAATGGCTTCTAATCTAGCTACTGGTGCAAAGGTTTCATCAAAATCAATACCTTCCTCTTGATTATATCCTTTTGCAACTAATCTAGCTTTGTTTCTAATTACTATGCCATTTTCATCTAGTTTATTTCTAAAAATCCATTTTGATCCTATAACTGAATGATTTTTAGGTCTTTCAACTAAAGTCCATACATTATTTCTTATAAATTGATTTAATTCTTCTTGCATTGCTAACATCCAATTATTATCTTTTTCAGCTTCTTCTATAGTTTTTGGTTCAATTTGTGATACAAATGCAAGATGATTACTAATATTTCTCATATATGATCTAGTTCTTATTCCTTGGGATGGATCACCTATAATCAATTCCTTGGGATGACTATGAGCATATCTCCAGTCTCTTGGAAGATCTATATCATTATGATCAATATTGACATCATCGTCCTTATGTGAATCATCATCTTTAGCTTCTTGCTCATGATCTGAAGATACTTCAATATTAAGTTTTTCAAGATCTTTTTCAATTATGTTTGTATCTTCCTCATCATCAAGCTTTTCAGAACTAGATGCTAAAGACTCATCGAAAACTATATGAATGGATTCTTCAACTACTAAGGTTTTCTTGTTAAATACTCTATAAGCTTTACTAGTTGTTGAATATCCTAAAAAGATTCCTTCATCAGATTTAGCATCAAATTTTCTAAATTATTTTTTCCATTATTATGAATAAAACATTTACATCCAAATGCATGAAAGTATTTTATATTGGGTTTTCTTTCATTCCATAATTCATAAGGTGTTTTCTTTAAGATTGGTCTTATTAGGGCTCGATTTAAGATGTAGCATGCTGTGTTAATAGCTTCCGCACAAAAGTACTTTGGTAGGTTACTTTCGCATAGCATGGTACGGGCCATGTCTTCTAGAGTCCTATTTTTCCTTTCAACTACACCATTTTGCTGTGGAGTCCTAGGGGCTGAAAAATTATGATTAATACCATTTTCAGTGCAGAAACTTTCAAATAAGTGATTTTCAAATTCAGTTCCATGATCACTTCTTAGAGATACTATGGTAGTGTTTTTTCATTTGTGACTTTCTTGAAGAATTTCAGGAATATTGAGAAAGTCTCATCTTTGTGAGCTAAAAACAGTACCCAAGTATATCTAGAATAATCATCTACAATCACTAGACCATATTTCTTTCCTCCTAGACTTGTGGTTCTAGTTGGTCCAAAAAGGTCCATGTGAAGTAGCTCTAATGGCCTAGAAGTTGAAACAATATTTTTAGATTTGAAAGAACTTCTAGTTTGTTTTCCAAATTGACATGCATCACATATTTGTTGTTTTCAAAAACTAGTTTAGGTAAGCCTTTAACTAAATCCATTTTAATTAATTTTGAAATAAGGTGTGTGCTTGCATGACCTAATCTACGATGCCACAACCAACTAATTTCATTTATATTAGCATTGTCAGCAATCAAGCAATGATCACTCAAAGATAATTTTTCTAGATCAACTAAGTAAACATTGCCATGTCTATAACCAGTAAAAACAATGCTATTATCAATAGAATTAGTTACAGTGCATAATGAAGATTTAAATGAAACATTAAAGTGTTTATCACATAATTGGCTTATACTAATTAGATTATGCTTCAAACCATCAACATAAAGTATATTATCAATAAATGTAGATGGAGTTATACGAACTTTACCAAGACCCATAATTTGACCTTTACCATTATCGCCAAACGTAACAACTCCACCTTTCTTTTCTTCCAGGGTGATGAATTCATCTTTGTCACCCGTCATATGTCTTGAGCAGCCAATATCAAGGTACCACTTTTTCTTTGATCTTTTGGCTACAAGACATTCCTGCAACATAATTTAAACTTTATGTTTAGGTACCCAAGCTTTCTTGGGTCCTTCATGGTTAGTAGCAATAAAAATTGTTCCTTTCGGAACCCAAATTTTCTTTCCTTTAGTGTTTAATTTTTCATTATTACTTATTGTTTTGCACTCAAAAGATTTATGTCCTTTTTGATTACATTTAAAACAAGTAATATTACTTTGGTTAGCTTTTACAAAAATATTTTTCAATAATTTTTGTTTTCTAAATATGTTATACCCTAAACCTGCTTTGTTAAAAACTATTTTTGACTATCTAAAATCATATTTAGTTTAGTTGAGCTTAGAGTAAATTTCTCAACAATGTCTTTATACTTTTTAACATCTTTCTTTAGAAAATCATTTTCATTAGAGATTGATTCTTTTTCTTTAATTAGATTTTCATTTTTAGATTTTATCAAATCAATCTTATGAACACAATCATTCTTTTCATTAAGAAGTGTTTCCATTTTATCTTTTAAATATTTAACTACAAGATTTAATTCATTTTTCTCTTTAATTAAATTTAAGTTTTCAGTTTTCAAAGATTTGTGTTTCTTTTTCAAAATCTTGAAATCAATCATCAATTCATTAAATGCTTCAAACATTTCATCAAAAGTAAATTCATCATCGGGGGTTTCGGTACTTACCTCTTCGTTGTCGTCCGCCATGAAGCAAATATTTGCAACTTCTTTTTGTTCTTCTTCTTCGGAAGAAGACTCTTCACTGTCAGTCCAAGTTGCCATGTAGGCCTTTTCTTTTTCTTATAGGCCTTCTTAAGTAAAGGACAGTCATATCTAAAATGCCCTGGCTTTTTACATTCATAACATACTAAGGGCTCTTTCTCTTTTTCTTTGTCCTTTTTCTTTTTCTTATCCTTTTCTTTTTCTCCTTCCATTTTTGATACAAATCTCTTCTTGTGGAAGGGCCTCCTTCTTTGCATAAACTTCTTGAATTTCCTTGCAAGGAGGGCTGTCTCATCATCATCATCCTCTTCATCATCGCTGCTGCTATCTTCAACTTTTGCAGTCTTGAGGGCGATGGTCTTCTTCTTTCTTGACTCATCCTCATTGACATGTTGTTTAACTTGAAGCTCATGAGTCATTAGCGAACCAAGAAGCTCTTTCAATGGTAGGATGTTCAGATCTTTGGCTTCTTGTATGGCTGTCACCTTGGCTTCCCAAGTCCTTGGAAGTGACCTAAGAATTTTACGAACAAGCTCAGAGTTAGTATATACTTTTCCAAGACTTTTCAAACCATTCACAATATCATTGAATCTAGTGAACATGCATGTGATGGTTTCATTTTGTTCCATGGTAAATAATTCATATTTATGAACCAAAATATTTATCTTTGATTCTTTTACTTGGTTTGTTCCTTCATGTGTTATTTCCAACCTATCCCAAATTTCTTTTGCGGAATTACATGTTGAGATTCGGTTGAATTCATTAGAGTCTAAGGAATAATACAAAATATTAATGGCTTTAGCATTTAATTGTGCCATTTTTCTATCATTATCATTCCAATCCCTTTCGGGCTTAGGAACAATAGTGCCATCTACTACGTGTGTGGGTGTACTAGGTCCATTTATTATTACTCCCCACAATTCATAGTCAGAAGCTTGAATGAATATTCTCATTCTAGCTTTCCAATATGAATAGTTGGTTCCATTAAATAAAGGAGGTCTATTCGTAGAATGACCTTCAGCAAAACATGAACCACTTTGTGTTGCCATAAGGATCTTTAGCCCTTGATCGTGAGATCAAATTCTAAATGAGCACTTGCTCTGATACCAATTGTTGGCCCAGATGGCAACTCAAGAGGGGGGGGGTGAATTGGGTTCTTAAAAATTTAAGACTTTTTGAAATGTTTTAAACAAATTAACTCAAGATGTGCAAGTGAGAGAAATTAACTTATAAGCAATGCATAAACAGAAATATAAGAGAGATAGAGTGAGAGACAAATGAGCACGGCAAACACAAGAAGATTTTATAGTGGTTCGGTGCAACCAGCACCTACGTCCACTCCCAAGATTCACGTGGGTTCACACTATAATCTCCCAAGATTACAGCCGAGTTGTTTTACAAGCCACAACTCAAACTTGTTGTTTTTCCTGGATCACAACGAACCCAGCCGGTTTTACACGGGCTTACCAGCACAAAACCCAACTCGTTGTTTTTAACGGGATCACAACAAACCCAACACGTAAGCTATCCCAAGCTTACAACGAGGTACAACTACCTCCACTGATTCAATCCACTTTGAATCAGTACACAAGAAAATAATTTCGAGTTTAAATACAAATAGCTCCTCTAGAGCAGAATAATCAAAATAAAACTTAGGTTTAGAAAAGCCTGATTAAATAAGCTTGAATGCAGGCTTGGCTTCTTTGCTTCTCTTCTCCAACTCCTTTGAAGTGTAGAATCAGGCCTCAGCACAGATTCTCCTCGCTTTGGGGCTTTTGGATGTTGGTTGAAGCTTTTCTTTTTCTTCTAGGTTGGAAGATCTTGATATTGCACTTGGTTGCTTTGGGATCTCCTCTTGAACTTTTTGTAGATTGTAGATCTGGAGCACACAAATCTCTCTCTTTGATTTCACTCCTTTTGAATCTCTTTTCTTGACTCAAATGATTTTTCCAATGAAGCTCTGTTTTTCCCTCTTTCTTTGAAAGATTTTCTTTTCTTTCTTTTTCCTCTCTATCTTCTTTGATTTGAAAAGAGCTCCTCTATTTATAGATTCTGCAAAAATATATCCGTTAGAAAAACAGAAATATAGCCGTTATTTGAAAATATTACCGTTGGGGCTGACGTGTCGTCGTGAAAAATTACGCCCAATTTTTGCGGAGTCGACTCGAGCATTATGGGAGTCGGCTCGAAGTCGATTACTAAAAATAGAAACATTTTAAATGTTAGAGGGTCAACTCGCGAAGAACCAAAGTGTCGGCTCCCGACAGTCGGGGGTCGACTCGAAGAAAATGGGGAGTCGACTCGAGAAGCACTCAAAAAAACATGCTTTCTGTTGTTTGAGCGGAGTCGGCTTGCACAGACAGGAGTCGGCTCGCACAGATTCAGGGGTCGACTCTTGAAATCCAAGGGTCGACTCGAGAAAATCAGAAATCTCTGTTACTTACAGGAGTCGACATTGAAACTCTAGAGTCGGCTCCGGAACGTATCAAAAATCAGAAATTTTTTGATTGACTTTGAAATTCGTCCCAGAATAATTTTAAATGATATTTTGACTTGAATACAATAAATATGACATTAAGCATGAATTCAAGACATGTTTCAAGAAATCATTGATTGAAATATAACGTGTAAAAATTCCTTTTTGAAATCTTAAATATAGAGCTTGAAACTTCTTTTTCAAATTGATTCATAACTCAGTGAATTTAAACATTGAGAGTCCATTGCTTTCATTTTGAATAAGCTCAAGGTTTTTGATAAATAAACTCATTATTTCCTTTGAAATACTCATGGCTTTTGGAAATCATCAAAATCAATAAAGTTGGGGTAAATACAATCTCCCAAATTTCTCAACACCTCCTCTCCGGATTGGCTGGCTTCCTCCTTTGCCGCCCATGCCTCTTCCTCCGTCGCAACCGGTCGACCCTCGGCCTCCTGGAGGGCTAAAGTTAGCTCAGAGATGTGTAGATCTCTGGCCATCACAGCATTCTCGGCCTCCGTCATTTGGTGGAGTGCCGTGCGCACACGGTTGGCATCGGCCTCTGCCCGGTTCTCAGTGGCCTTTATTTCACTTGCCCAGGCACTTCTGGCCAACTACAGCGCCTCTTCGGCAGCCTCCGCGTGGCGCTGAGCATCCTCAGCCTCCTTCTGCACCTCTTGTAGGAGGGCCTTCCCACCATGAATTGCATCCCTGGCGGCCCTCAGGGAGTGTGCGAGCTGCATGCATAAGCTCCAAGTTAGCAAAAAGAAAAAGATAAAGGAAAAGGATGAAAAGACCGCTTACCCTGATGACAGCCGTGTAGGAATCCTGGAAGAATGCGCTCGCCTTTTGGTGGCTAAGGTCTTCCAGGATCTCGGGCACAAAGACCGGGGCAAGGACCCGCTCAGCCCAGCGACCATCGTTTAAGGAGTCTCGGGGTGGCCCGGGCTTGACCCCACTCCATTCGGCCGTCTCGACAATCCCTGGCTCGGTGCGTGGGCTGTTCCTAGGTGACCTCTCGGGGGGTGGACTCACGGCACCTGATGGCCCCTCGCCCCAATCCATGGCAGCCTCTAGCGGGGTCGGTTCTCTAGGAGCAGGAAGCTCTTCAGCCACTGTGGGCCCCTCCGCGACTGGCTCCTCAATTGGGACTCTCGCGGTCACCGCCATCTCTGGCGGAGTGTCGACCGTGAGATCGACTTCTGGAGCAGCCGGGGAATCTTACGGTGCCAGTGGTTGGGAGGCCCAAGCCGTCGGGCGTTTTGGAGCTGGAGCTCGTTGGCCTCCAGGTGGCCCTTCCCGGGCCCTCTTTTTAGAGGTAGCCCTCAGGAGTTTCACTGCCGGTATCTTCATAGCTGCGCAATATCAATCGAAGTTAAAAAAAAAAGAGAAGCAAAATTTTTGGCTAATGGTGGAGATGGCTTACCCCGGTAGGAGATAAGACCCGCCTACTCGAGATTATCCTCCGTCAAGAGCAAGGTGTACCGGGGGATTTCGGTAGTCAGCAATTGACCTGATGCTTCCCGATCCCCAGGATAAATGGCGGAGTTCGCGTTCCCTTGGAGGTCGGGATCTCCCCACCGGGGCCTAACTTGGTCAATATTTGCGAAAAAGAATCAAGTTTTCCATCCCTTGATTGAGGAGGGAAGAAAAAGTTTGAGGACCCGATTGGATCAGGGCTGGAATAGCCACCAACCCTTCTGGGCCCGAAGGATGTAGAAGGATCGGAAAAGAGTGATTCGAGGGGTGATACCGAGACGATGGCAGAGAATGACAAAGGCGCTGACGACGCGGTAGGGTTCGGGACCAATTGAGATGGGGTCAAGGAGTAGTAGTCAAGAAGGTTGATGAAGAAGGGCGAAAAAGGTGGACGGAGACCTGCCTTTAGGCAAATCTCATAAAGGGCCACCCGACCGGGTCGGGAGGAGATGACCCTATCATCGGGAGTTGGCAGAAAAAGCTCAACGTCCCGGGGAATCTGGTAATGGGCCTGGATTTTTGCCAAATCCAGGCGTGTCATCATGGAGGCAATCCCCTTCGGGGACCCCTCCACCCTCGAGGAGGTGCCAGCCTCTGATCGGCGGCCCCTTGATGGGGCTCCACCAGCGACCCATCGCCGGGCCAGGGGAACGCGGTCCTCTGAATCAGTGGACCACTCAAGTGGGAGAGAAGGAGAAGGTGCGGAAGAGGTACAGTACCTCTCAGAGGGAGGATGGTTCTCCGAACCGTCCTCCGAGGTCCAAGATGGCGAGCTCATGAGCAAAGGGACAAAGAAGTCTAGAATGGGCAAAGAACTGACCTGGAAGAAAGAAAACCAAGCACAAGCTCTCAGGTTGCGGGGAGATCAGAGCACAGGCACAAAGGAAGACGATGACAGCAGAAGCGATATGGCCAGATTCAATCCCTCGTTCGGGTTTATTAAGTTTTCAAATCGTCCCGCCTCATCTCGTCAGCCACATGGCCCCCTACCATAGGCTGGCTCACCTCGAAGGATGCCCAGCGCGTGGTGCGGCACGCCAAAGGCCAATGATGGGACCCCGCTGACGTCGCCGTTATGAGAGGTAATGATGATACAGCTTTTCGTCCAGATTTCGAAGGGCCAGTTTTCTCTCGAGGTCGATCGTGGCAGGCACAATGTATGGAGGTGGCCGCCTTCTCACATTCCTCAGGCCGTCCGCATAAGAGATGTGGATGGGGATCAGCCACGTGGAGAACACCCCTTGCGCCTCAATAGTGGGACCCGCTTCGCCTTAGGGGTAAAGGGGCATCTGATATGACTGATCCCGCATCGTCAGAATAAAAGGTAATAGCAGCTAACGGAGATCACAATCTCCTGACCCGGAGACCCCCTCCGGTCTTGGGGTGCACCAGCATTATCCCACCCCCGGGACCCCTTCCGGTCTTGGGGTGGGTCATCATCTCTTGACCCCGAGACCCCCTTCGGTCTCGGGGTGCACCAGTATCATCCCACCCCCGGGACCCCTTCCGGTCTCGGGGTGGGATCATCATCTCTCGACCCCGAGACCCCCTCCGGTCTCGGGGTGCACCAGCATCATCCCACCAATGGGACCCCTTCCGGTCTCGGGGTGGGATCATCATCTCTCGACCCGAGACCCCCTCCGATCTCGGGTTGCACAAGCATCATCCCACCCCCGGGACCCCTTCCGGTCTCGGGGTGGGATCATCATCTTTCGACCCCGAGACCCCCTCCGGTCTCGGGGTGCACCAGCATCATCCCACCCACGGGACCCCTTCCGGTCTCGGGGTGGGATCATCATCTCTCGACCCCGAGACCCCCTTCGGTCTCGGGGTGCACCAGCATCATCCCACCCCCGGGATCCCTTCCGGTCTCGGGGTGGGATCATCATCTCTCGACCCCGAGACCCCCTCCAGTCTCGGGGTGCACCAACATCATCTCACCCACGGGACCCCTTCCAGTCTTGTTGTGGGATCATCATCTCTCAACCCCGAGACCACCTCGGTCTCGGGGTGCGCCATCATCATCCCACCCCCGGGACCCCTTCCGGTCTCGGGGTGGGATCATCATTTCTCGACCCCGAGACCCCCTCCGGTCTCGGGGTGCACCAGCATCATCCCACCCTCGGAACCCCTTCCGGTCTCGGGGTGGGGGTGGGATCATCATCTCTCGACCCCGAGACCCCCTCCGGTCTCGGGGTGCACCAGCATCATCCCACCCCCGGGACCCCTTCCGGTCTCGGGGTGGGATCATCATCTCTCGACCCCGAGACCCCCTCTGGTCTCGGGGTGCACCAGCATCGTCCCACCCCCGAGATCCCTTCCAGTCTCGGGATGGGATCATCATCTCTCGACCCCGAGACCCCCTCCGGTCTCGGGGTGAACCGGCATCATCCCACCCCTGGGACCCCTTCCGGTCTCGGGGTGGGATCATCATCTCTCGACCCGGAGACCCCCTCCGGTCTGAGGTGCACCGGCATCATCCCACCCCCGGGACCCCTTCCGGTCTCGGGGTGGGATCATCATCTCTCGACCCCGAGACCCCCTCCATTCTCGGGGTGCACCAGCATCATCCCACCCTCGGGATCCCTTTCGGTCTCGGGGTGGGATCATCATCTCTCGACCCCGAGACCCCCTCCGGTCTCGAGGTGCACAGCATCATCCCACCCCCGGGACCCCTTCCGGTCTCGGGGTGGGATCATCATCTCTCGACCCCGAGACCCCCTCCGGTCTCGGGGTGCACCGGCATCATCCCACCCCCGGGACCCCTTTTGGTCTCGGGGTGGGATCATCATCTCTCGACCCCGAGACCCCCTCCGGTCTCGGGGTGCACCGGCATCATCCCACCCCCGGGACCCCTTCCGGTCTCGGGGTGGGATCATCATCTCTCGACCCCGAAACCACTTCCGGTCTCGGGGTGCACCAGCATCATCCGACCCCCGGGACCCCTTCCGATCTCGGGGTGGGATCATCATCTCTCAACCCCGAACCCCCTCCGGTCTCGGGGTGCACCAGCATCATGCCACCCCCGAGACCCCTTCCGGTCTCAGGATGGGACCACCATATCTCTATTCCAAGACCCTCCTCCAGTCTTGGGGTACGTGGGTATCATCAGCGATTAGCACGCAGTTCAACCGTCGAACCAAATGACAGCTCCGGGCCACTTGGCGAGCCCACATGATTCTCCGTACGCCCGTGATTGCACCCCGTTATGGAGGGCCATGCCTTATAACGGCGTATGGCGCACTGCATATTCTTGTGCGTGGTCGTGCTCCGTTACGGCGTACGATTCGCTACCACTTGCGACTGTGCGCGGTCATATCAAGCAACGGCGCGCACCGAATACAATCGCAGCTGTTAGACACGTGTGATATCATGTTGACATGTAGCGCGGGATGCCTTCGGCATGCACAGCGATGGTACGACGATCTCCTAGAATAGTAAGATGGGATATTCGGACAGGTATAAAAGCATGTGCCTGCACTGTAAGTAGGGATCCAAACTCTGGTTTTCTAGCTTTCTTCCTCCTAGCAAAACCCTAACTGCCTCAGCTCCTTTCCGTTGAGCGGTTCTTGTCTGATCCCAAGTGACTGACTTGAGCGTCGGAGAGTCCCTACCGGAACAACCGGTCTCCGGGGACTTTTCTTACAGGGGTCCGAGGAGAAGGACGTCTGTCTTTCCTGACAATTGAAGAAGGTGACTTGGCATCATCAAAATGCATTATTGTTATTCGTTTCTAATAAATCAAGCAGGGCTTGTTCCCTCCTCTTATCCGTCTAAAAGAAAAATCTTGCATTAAGGGTTGGCATAACAACATCGGATGTAGATTTTCAGAGTTCACAATGTGGCCCTCAAATGGCTGGATGCCTTTATAGGCTTGGATCGATCGTCAAAAGGATGGGTCGTATTAATGACACAATATGGATCTAAAAATTATGCATTTCTTAATTAATATCTTAATTTTTTTTTAAAAAAATCTTGCTGCATCATTTTTTGATACAGTAAACATATATCGATCATGCAAATTGATCGTCTACGCATGCTGCTGTGTATGCGATGCGTAACAAGACCTATTGGGCCATCGAATGATCAATTCGTATGATCAATGCACTCTTATTGCACAAAAGAAAGCAAATCTTTTTTCTCTCTTTTTTTTTTCTTCTTTTAAGAAGGATCTTCAGAGATGACCATGAAAGCTAACATTTCTTCTCGCACTACATCCAAACATAACTGAGCCTGAGTATAAAATAGCATGACTCGCCAATTTCGATCCTTTTGCAATCACATTTTTGGAATCGAAATATAAATTAGCTGAATGAATAGGCCTTGAAATTTCCAGATGGATATTGGGCCAAAGAAAATAAGCCTAAAGATCCTCTAAAAAGACAAAATAATCACGTAAGATGGAGAGATTTAAAGCATGTTTGGTAGTCCCGTACCTGGTCATTGAACTCAATTTAGCTAAAGAGAGGCTGCTTTGGGCGTTGGGTTGGCCCAAAGCAAAGCTGAAGTCAGTTTCTACATGGCCTATCTAATGAAAAATTACTCGAAGGCGGTTTTGACTTGGGAAGAATTGACGCCACTTCAGCAAAGTGGACTTTTGCTTAACCCATTGACACAAAACTAAACGCGCCCTCGTTGAAATATAATATCATGGATAACAACCAGTAATGCGTTGGACAGGAATGTACTTTAGTTAACCAATAGATTTTGCCACGTTTCTTAATTGTAAAAGTTTCCCATGAAACTGAAGCTAAAGTATTTGCAAGAATGTGCAAGAAAACTGACCAAATGATAAAATCAGTCTGAATCACGATTTTAATTTAATTTGAATCCATTTTTTTATCCCCTAATTCTATTTCGATTTATAGATTTTTAAAATTAGAAAAATGATTATATTTCAATTTAGTTTTTAAAAAAACTGATGTAAACCAAATTAAATCATATGTATATATTATATCAATTTTTATTAAAGTACTAAATAATTAGATCATATAAAAGTTATATTTTTTAGGGATGACAATTTTTTTTCATTTGGCTGTTTATTCGGTCATTATCATTTTTAATGGGTCAAAAAATTTTCGGTCTAAATAGCTTAATGAGTAACGAAGATTTTCATTAATAGCAAAACGGGTAAATGTGAAAGGATCCCAAGTGAAGACCATGGCCTACACGGCCACGATGGGGAGGATAAGTTGCGAGATGCGGCCCCAGTGACACTTATGGGCGCCCCTGACATGCCCACAGCACGCACGGCCAAAGCACATGACATGCCCATAGCGCGCGCGACCGAAGCACCACAGCCATGCCATGGCAAGCCCAGGGCCAACACCCAGACTTGCCTTGACAAAGTGCCACAGCAAGACTTTAGCCACCAGCCTAGCTAACCAGTAGCAGATGATCAAGAGTGGCTACCCACAGCAGCTACCTTTGGCAACGGAGCACCACCAGTCTTAGCGATGACCGAGCGGGATGTAACGATCATGACCTGGGGAGTCGGAGGAGCATCACCACCCATGGAGGAGAATGGCGGTGGCACCACCGTGTAGGGCGGCAGACGGCGGCGAGATCAAGTGCATTATGGAGATATCTTCAGAGATTGATTTCCTTATGGGGAGTGATTGAATAAATCATATCTTCTAGATTTAGTATGTTTCTCCTAAACTCTAGAAGATTAGTTTCCTTTTCAGTTAAGTTGTTTTAGGCATGTATCGTCAAATCTCCTTGATTCTAGGAATTGTTTCGAATTGTTTCCTTAGAATCTTGAAGATTTGATCTAGATTTGATTTGATTGGGAAGATTAGTTTCCTTTTCAGTTAAGTTGTTTTAGGCATGTATCGTCAAATCTCCTTGATTCTAGGAATTGTTTCGAATTGTTTCCTTAGAATCTTGAAGATTTGATCTAGATTTGATTTGATTGGGTTGGTAGGATTTTGTAAGCTCCTGAGGATGCCTATATAAGCACTCCTCAGGAGCAATAGGGGGGGAGTTATATTGTGTAAGCTTAGAGAGCTTATGAATGTTGGCCAGGCATAGGCACGTTTATGCCAGTAAACTTGGGGGCTGATAACCTCTTAAGTTTGGGCGTGCTTGGGCTAATAACCCTTGTACGAGTGTTCTTGTGTTCTGGTGGTTCGAAGGACTAATAATCCTGAGACCACGTTCTTCGTAATAACAGTGAGGCATTCTTCATTTCTTGTGTGTTAGATCCTAATTACCACGCTCGTGTGTTACTGGAAACGGTTCGGGAGGATCGATTGTGGTGTTGGAGCGGATCGCACGGAGGAGTTGGTGAATGTTTGGAGTCCTTGACCGGGGACCCTAACAAATTGGTGCTTTCATTGAGATGAGTTGCTTGAAGATCTCTACGCTTCAAGCGGGGTAATCACGAGCAAACCTTACTTTGATTCTCTTCGAGATTGTTATAGTTAGAAGTTGTTAGTTATTATTTAGAAGTTTGTTTGTTCTTGTTGGAGTTATTATTTGAGGTGGGGGTTCGATCTTCTTCTGGAGAGAACCCAAGGTCGGAAGTTGTCCGTGCAAAGTTCTTCGTGGGAGGGGGTTCGATCTTCATTTTGGAGAGAACCCAAGGTTGGACTTGTTGTTGCAGCCCATATTCCAATGGAGGCCGGATCAAGTACTTTTCCATCCAACCGAGACCGCTTTGAAGCTTTGGAGTCATCCACTCTTTGGATGAAGGAGCAGATGGCGGAGACTACCACCAACATGACTCACATGCAAGGAGCCATCACTTCCGTCACTAATGCTACGGAGGAGAACATGAAGGCGGTGGAAGGCATGAGACGAGACTTGCAAGCAATATTGGCAAGACTTGGAGGAGGAGCGAATGGGGCCAACCGCGGACAAACCCCAAGGGTGGAAGAGGAGCAACTCGTTGATGGGAGGGAAACTCACATTTCTAAGTCCACAAGGGAGAGCCTAGACCAAGGCAACCTCTTAGATTGGGCGGGCGTGTGGAGAATGAGCACGAGGTAGTGGAAAGGTGGCTGCGAGAGGAGGAGTCTGACCGTGATGTTGATAACCATGCAAGGACGGAGGAAAGACTCGGTGGGAGTCGGTATGGGGAAGAAATGCCCTATGGCCGGATCCATGAAGATGCTAGAAGACATGAGAGACCGAGAAGAGACCACCACTATCATGATGAAGATGAAGGAAATCGGTTTAACCACCGAGGACCTAGAAGGCCACATTACCGTGGAGGTGACTATGAAGATGATGATGGAAATCGGTTTAACAACCGAGGACCAAGGAGACCAAAAATTGACTTCCCTAAGTTCAATGGTGGTGACCCTCATGAGTGGCTCGATAAGGCGGACCACTATTTTCATATATATGAAGTACCAAGGACAGAAAGAGTGGCCACAGCATGTTTCTTCCTTGATGGGAAGGCAAGCAAATGGTGGAGATGGATACGGGCCCAATATGAGAAGGAAGGAAGAAGGCTCGGGTGGACGGCATTCGAGAGGGAGCTGCTTATGCAATTTGGGCCTTCGCCCATTATCAACCATCATGGCCAGCTAGCTAAGCTCAAGCAAGATGGCAAGGTGCATGCGTATGTGGAGGAATTTCGACAACTCCAAACCTTGGTGAGGGGTTGGTCTGAGGAGGCACTTATCGGCACTTTCGTGGATGGTCTAAAACCATGGATTGCCAAGGAGCTCAAGTTGAAGCAGCCCACTAGGCTGCAAGAAGCAATGAGGATGGCTGAAATCCTTGAAGAAAGTCATCACTTCGAGAAAAGACACGTCAAGGACCAAGTGGCTAACAAGGTTTATAAACCCTTGTATTCCACGGGGTCTTGGAAAGGAAAGGAGGGGACTACGGGAGATTCAAGGAGCAAAGGGAAGGAAGTCAAGAAGCTTAGTCGTGAGGAGCTTGATGAGTACATAAAGAAGGGCTTATGCTTCAAATGTGGTGAAAAGTGGAGCCGTGATCACCAATGCAAGAAAGCCAAGGTCATGTGTATGATCGGGATAGAGGAGGAGCAATTGGGGGAGACAAGTGAGGAAGAGCACGGGCATGAGGAGTCCTCTAGCGATGAGGAAAGTGAGGAAGCCGAGTTGAGCCTCAATGCCATGTCCGGCGTACAAAAGCCCTCAACCATGCGACTTATGGCTTGGGTTGGCAAGCATGAAATGACATTATTGGTGGATAGTGGGTCTACCCACAACTTCATCAATTCCCGCGTCCTTTCTAAGGTGGGATTGCATGGGGAAGAAGTAGAGCCATTCGATGTGAAGGTGGCAAACGGGAAAAGCTAAGGTGCGAGATGGTAGTGCGAACCGTGAAGATGAATGTCCAAGGCGTCCGTATAGCGGCTGATCTTCACGTACTCTCATTGGTGGGGCTAGATGTTGTCTTGGGCAATGCATGGCTAAGAGGCATTGGCAAGGTCGTCACCGACTATGAGAAGATGACTATGGAGTTCAAGCTTGGAGGGAAGAAGAGGACGTGGACAGCTCTAGCATCAAAAGAGCCAAGGCCTTGCGAGGCCAATGTGTTTGAAAAACTATGCAAGGGTGGGGCTCATTGCTTCGCCATAGTGATGGGCCAAAACCGAGGAGATGAAGGGCAAGAAGAGAAGTATAGTGAAATGAGGAGCTGCCCCAAGGTGTGAAGACAGTTTTAGAAAGACACAAGGAAGTATTGGAGGTACCTACTTCATTACCACCAAGTAGGGAATTTGATCATCGCATTGTGCTGAAAGATGCGAGCAAACCGGTGAATGTGCCACCATACCGGTATGCTCACTTTCAAAAGGGTGAGATCGAAAGACAAGTGGAGGAGATGTTGGCTAGTGGCTTGATTCGACCAAGCACTAGTCCCTTTTCATCACCGGTGTTGCTTGTGAGGAAGAAGGATGGAAGTTGGCGTTTTTGCACCGACTACCGAGCATTGAATGAGGCAACAGTGAGGGATAGATTTCCCATACCAACAGTGGACGAGATGCTTGATGAGTTGCATGGGGCTCATGTGTTCACCAAGCTGGATTTAAGGGCCGGATACCATCAAATCCGGATGAAAGAGGAAGATACCCACAAGACGGCATTTAGGACTCATTCCGGCCACTATGAGTACCTAGTGATGCCTTTTGGGCTGTGCAATGCCCCCTCAACTTTCCAAGCGGCTATGAATGCCATATTTAAGCCATTCTTGAGGAAGTTTGTATTAGTATTCTTCGATGACATCTTGGTGTACTCGAAGAATGTGGAGGAACACTTGGAGCAATTGGAGCGAGTATTGATGATCTTGAAGGAGCACCACTTCTTCATCAAGGCTTCCAAATGCGCCTTTATGCAAGAAGAGCTGGAGTACCTTGGCCACATCATATCGGGCCAAGGAGTAAAAGTGGACCAGCGGAAGGTGGAAGCTATGGTGGATTGGCCCTTACCCAAGGATGTGTCGGCTCTACGAGGATTCCTTGGTTTGACGGGCTACTATCGAAGGTTCGTGCAAGGCTATGGATTGATAGCCAAGCCACTTACCTCCATGCTAAAAAAGGAGGGCTTCGAGTGGACCGAAGATGGAAGGAGAGCTTTTGAGAACTTGAAGAGAGCCATGACCAAGACACCCGTCTTGGCCTTGCCCGACTTCAAGAAACCATTTGAAGTATATACTGATGCAAGTGGAGAAGGGATTGGGCGGTACTAGCTCAAGAAAGGAGGCCCATAGCTTATATCTCCAAGGCCTTAGGGCCAATGAAGAAAGCATGGAGCACTTATGCAAGAGAAATGTTGGCGGTTGTGCATGCGGTGAAGGTGTGGAGACCTTACCTCTTGGGAAGAAAGTTCACTATAGTGACCGATCAACAAGCATTAAGACACTTGCTAGAACAAAAGATCGTGACGCCAGAGCAACAGAAGTTTCTTGTGAAGCTTCTGGGATTCGAGTATGACATTATATATCAGCCCGGCAAGGAGAATAAGGTGGCTGATGCGTTGTCAAGGAAGGAGGGAAGTCCAATGATGTGGACTTTGTATGAAGATGAGGCTGAACATATGGCCTTGAGTGGAGCTGAATGGAGGATATGGGACAAGCTTAGAGAGGCCGTGGAGTTGGATGCAAGGTCTCAAGAGATCATAGAGAAGCTTGAGAGTCCATGTAATGGGGTGACCGGATTCAAATGGCGTGATGGGCTTATCTACTACAAGTCCTATGTCTATGTGCCCGACGTACCAAACCTGAGGAAGGAGATTCTCACTCACTTCCACCATAGCAAAGAAGGTGGTCATTCGGGATGGCTTAGGACCTATATAAGGATCAAGCATTTCTTCTATTGGGAGGGCCTAAAGAGAAGTGTGAAGAAGTGGGTGGCGGAATGTGACGTGTGTCAAAAGGTCAAACATGATACGAAGGCCCCTACAGGTCTCTTGCAGCCCTTACCCATACCGGAAGCTATATGGGAAGACTTGTCCATGGATTTTGTGGAGGGCTTGCCCGCAAGTCAAGGGTACGAAGTGATCTTGGTGGTCGTGGATCGCTTAAGTAAGTATGCTCACTTCATACCCCTTAAGCATCCATTTACAATGAAGAGTGTGGCTAAGGCCTTTGTGGACAACGTGGTAAAGCTCCATGGTTTCCCTAGAACCATTGTTACGGATCGGGATCGGGTGTTCATGAGCTCCTTTTGGAAGGAAGTGTTTGCACTGCAAGGGAGCAAAATGAAGACAAGTTCTTCATACCATCCGCAGACCGATGGCCAAACAGAGGTGGTCAACCGTACATTAGAACAATACTTGAGATGCTATTGCCATGATGAGCAAGCAAGGTGGATGGACTACATGTCATGGGCGGAATATTGGTATAATACAACATACCACTCTTCCATCACACTTAGCCCATTTGAAGTGGTGTATGGAAGGAAGCCTCCTACCTTGGTGGCTTATGAGAGGGGTACGGCTAAGAATGCGGAAGTGGAGGAAGCCTTGATCACTAGAGACGAGATACTAGCCAAGGCAAAGAGGGAGCTTAAGAAGGCCCAATCGAGCATGAAGAAATATTATGATAAAAGGAGAAGGCTAGAAGGGTTTGAGCCCGGGGACTTTGTGTACTTGAAGCTTCAACCCTATGGCCAAAAGACAATGAAGAGAAAGGCAAGCTACAAGCTAGAGAAAAGGTACTATGGACCATTTAAAGTGGCTGCCCGTGTCGGAGAAGTTGCGTATCGGCTGGAATTACCACCAACCTCAAGACTTCATCCAGTGTTTCATGTGTCTCTCCTCAAGAGACGAGTTGGGGATCCTAGCTTGATTGTAGAGGAATTGCCTTCCTTCAATGAGGAAGGTAGAATGCTACTACAGCCCACAACGATTCTTGAATACAAAATGGTGCCACGTGGGAGGATTAGAAGGAAGATCTGGAGAGTATTGGTGCAATGGAGAGGGCTACCTAGAGAGGAAGCAACCTGGGAGGATTATGATGACATAGCCTTAAGGTTCCCACAATTTACCCTTGAGGACAAGGGTACACTTAATGGAAGGGGGAATGAAAGGATCCCAAGCGAAGACCATGGCCTACACGGCCACGATGGGGAGGATAAGTTGCGAGATGCGGCCCCAGTGACAGGCGGCAGCGCTACCGTGTAGGGCGGCGGATGGCGGCGAGATCAAGTGCATTATGGAGATATCTTCAGAGATTGATTTCCTTGTGGGGAGTGATTGAATAAATCATATCTTCTAGATTTAGGATGTTTCTCCTAAACTCTAGAAGGTGATTGAATAAATCTAGATTTAGGATGTTTCTCCTAAATTGAAGGTGATTGAATAAATCATATCTTCTAGATTTAGGATGTTTCTCCTAAACTCTAGAAGATTAGTTTCCCTTTCAGTTAAGTTGTTTTAGGCATGTATCGTCAAATCTCCTTGATTCTAGGAATTGTTTCCTTAGAATCTTGAAGATTAGATTTGATTTGATTGGGAAGATTAGTTTCCTTTTCAGTTAAGTTGTTTTAGGCATGTATTGTCAAATCTCCTTGATTCTAGGAATTGTTTCGAATTGTTTCCTTAGAATCTTGAAGATTTGATCTAGATTTGATTTGATTGGGTTGGTAGGATTTTGTAAGCTCCTGAGGATGCCTATATAAGCACCTCAGGAGCAATAGGAGGGGAGAGAGAGTTGTTTTGTAAGCCTAGAGAGCTTATGAATGTTGGCCAGGCATAGGCACGTTTATGCCAGTAAACTTGGGGGCTGATAACCTCTTAAGTTTGGGCGTGCTTGGGCTAATAACCCTTGTACGAGTGTTCTTGTGTTCTGGTGGTTCGAAGGACTAATAATCCTGAGACCACGTTCTTCGTAATAACAGTGAGGCATTCTTCATTTCTTGTGTGTTAGATCCTAATTACCACGCTCGTGTGTTACTGGAAACGGTTCGGGAGGATCGATTGTGGTGTTGGAGCGGATCGCACGGAGGAGTTGGTGAATGTTTTGGAGTCCTTGACCGGGGACCCTAACAAAAAGACTTGCTGTGCCGTGCGCACTAAATGAAATGACTGCGTGCGCATGCCACAGCATGTGCAATATGCGATAAAACCCATTAAGTCTTGGCATTTTTAAAGAATTTTAAAATAATCAAAGGCAATGAGAAAGGCTGCAGCTAGCGCTAATTTCTCTCCTCTGAATAAGGAATTAAATTATCCAAACCTCTAGAATCAAAGGGCAAGATTAGGATGCAACGGGGAAAGAAAAGGGGAACGGGTAAAAAGATGATAACTTTGTAGGTGATGTGGGCCATGCATTATATCCATAGAAGTTAAGCGATTGGCTCAATAGATGGAGCCAGAGTCACACTGTTGCTTCTAATTTTGTATGGAAACCGGCATATTGTCCACCGAATTTATATTTCCTTTCTTTTTGTGTGAAGAGCAACAAAAATAAGCTATACTTTAAGACTTCTTAACAGATGCTTTATATGAATTATAGAGGCCGAGAAACTTAGTGTATAATGCTTTTGACATTAGTAAGCTCCAAATATTTTGCAGAATTTTTCTCTAATAAAACATGTTTTACGGAANAAAATTACGCACTATGCCATGGTTGCATGTATTCATTCTAATTTTTTGTGAAAATATTTAACATGAGGGATCATATTTAGTTTTGAAACAAATCTTATCAGATCACTAGATTACCCATGAGCTCGATCTTTTTGCTTAGGCTTTGAATCTGACCAAGTTGGGAATTCCAAGTTGGGAATTCCATTCTTGACACTAGTTATTATTTCAGGAAAATTATCTATTCATCTTGAGGAACTATATATCCCTCTGTTGAATTTTTTTTTTTTTTTGCATCACTTACAAAACCATTTGAGGANAGTCATTATAGCTATTCATAAGATGGATGAAGTCTTAATACAGTACAAACAGATATATCTGATCACCTCCCCTCTCACTCTAAAGGCTTAGGAGTGAGACACACAAAGTACAAACATACATTTTTCAAAATATATAGCTGACATCTATAGTATTTTGTAGTACATCAACCAAGGCTATTCTTAAAAGCATTTCATTGTTTACATACCATTCTCTTAAGCAGTCGAGGATACGATAGGCTCGGGAGGTATCTGCAAGCTTTCCAAGTTTCCCATCAGCATCTGAACCACTCTTGTCATAGAGGGCCGATCCATTGGATTCCATTGTATGCACCACAATGCTACTATAGCAAGCTTTTTCGCAATGTGAAGTTCCTCAATTCCACTCCTCTCCATTACCAAACCTAAATCATGCCCTTGAACTATCCGGTGATATATCCACTCTGGAAAATATATCTGGCTCTCCTTCTCAATTTCAGGATCATCATTCTTCCTGCCACCCACCATTTTCAGTACCAACATTCCAAAACTGTAGACATCTGATTTACATGACACTGTTCCAAAATTTCTACAATAGATCTCTAGTGCAATGTAGCCCATGGTTCCCCTAGCAGCAGTCATGGTGATAATACTTTGATCTCTTGCGCATAACTTTGCAAGACCAAAATCGGAGATCTTAGGATTGAAGTCATAGTCCAACAAAATATTATGAGGTTTGATGTCAAAATGTAAGATGCGTTGAAGGCAACCTTGATGCAAATACTCGATGCCTCGAGCAATTCCAATGGCAATCTCCTGCAACTTTTTCATGTCCAATGAATGACGGCCTGTTTTATTTTCTTTAGAGAAAATGAACTTCTCCAATGACTCATTTGGCATAAATTCATAAATGAGTGCACGCCATGTTCCCTCTGAACAAAATCCCAAGAGACGAACTACATTGACGTGATGGATTCTTCCTACTGTGGCTACTTCATTGATGAACTCTGCTCCCTCCCCTTTAGATTTTGTCAGCATTTTAACTGCCACTGGAATTCCATTTGGTAACTCTCCTTTATACACGGTTCCAAATCCACCTTGGCCTAATTTATGCTTAAAATGCCTGGTCATCTTCCTAACTTCAGCAAAAGAGTATCGCGTGGGTTTTGTAGCCTTGTAGGTTGCAAGAAATCTTTCTACCTTCAAACGTATTTCTTTTTCCCTGCCAACTTTTCTGAAGATGTAGACTATGATGGACGCCACAGATACAAGCATGACAACTCCACCAAGTGATGTGCCTGAAGGAAAAAAATAGAGCAGTAGTTAGAAAAATTTGTCTTGCTACACTCAATTGTGAGAGGGAAAAATAAGGTGAACTAATTGTTATATGCCATGAGAAGCCCTCCCATCTTCACGTACCATATAAAGGCCATTTCCAGCAGTAGCTTTTAACATGCCACGAGGTTCCTATTAATTTTAACTACATCTAGATATTTTAAAGGTAACAAGAAAATAAATTACAGACAAGGTTTAAGGAATAAGCTTTAATACCATGCTCTTCTTTTTACTTTATTATTATTATAATTATTTGTTATGGTAAGGGAGGGAATTATTCCACTCCCAGCCAATTTTATTAGGGAACAAATACGTCCTCTAGTAAAGCGGAGAAGACGAGGAAGGGACGATAAAAAGAGAGACAGAAATTAGATTGGAGGAGGTGCAAGTAACATTAAATAAATCAATAAACTATATTCCACAGCAGAGAGAATGCTCTGCATAGCATTTCGAAAAGAAGCCAAATCCTTGACTGGTATATTGGTCATCTATCATTGAATATTATCTTGGATGACTGGTTCAGTAGAGTGCTTTCTGTGAAAATCTGCCCAGAGTTTACAGAGACTCACCTGTAATGAGTTTGATTTTCCAAGAACCAGAACCTGCAGAAAAGATTAACAGATAAGATGAATTAGTTGGATGTGATGACAGATGAGCCTATTAGCATCGGCTACAACATCCACAGAACATTAGCACACAATCAATAGGNTAAGCCAGCTGATTGAATAAACCCAAGGATACATGTTTCAATCAGCTGGAACATAACTAATACCTATTTACTTCTAAATAAGAAAAAGCCAAATGTGATTCCTGAGTGTTAAATCTGATTTGTACACAAACTAAAATTATGATCTAAACCAAAGACAAATAAGCATCAATCCCACCATACAACCCAAACTCTGTAGTAGCGTGTGAAGCTCCCACATTATTACTACAATTCTCGGCAATGTTTTATCCTATAACGGGCATCGCAAGTAGAAATATTAACTCATTTAACTCATCTCAGCAGTAAATATAAATTTTCTGGCATCCAAACAGCTTAATCATCCATAGACTGAACCAAAAAGACGAGCAAATAGAAAAAGTTTGGCTCCAGTGCTACCAGTGTGTGAATGGTGATGGCAGGTGCACGCGTGATGTGTACGCCCGCTCACCACCGTGGTTTAAAGTCTAAACCCCCAAAGGAGCAGCAATAAGGAGAAGAAATATTGAGGCTCACCATGATGAACGCAAAAAGTTTGGTTTGTTGTCAGGTTAAATCCACAACGTCCTCCTGCTACTTCACATTCCTGACATATGCGGATTCCTGACATATGGAGTTGACCGAAGGATGGTACCAACGAAGGTTCAGCTCTCCCCTTTCGACATAATCATTCACACTTCTACCTCATTCATAGGGAATGTCAAGATTATTTGAAACAACCGCTCAATCGGAAGGTAGAGATTATCACCTGAACAAGAGATAGAGGTCCTGCGTCGGGCCAACAGTCACCTGGAGGGGCAAGTAGCGTCCCTCTAGCGCCTGATCGCCGACGCAGCGACCGAAGGAGACAAGCCCCAGTGAGGGCTAATGTATTTTTTTCTTTTTTTTTTTGATAAATAAAATTAAATTTTAGTAACTTGGTTGTCACGGGCCTTCTCGCCGTGGTCAGTTCTAACACGGGTGTCGTCAGATGAGAGCTTGGGTGTCGTCAATTTTCAACTGGGGTGTCACGAACGACGACAGCACCGACTCAGGCTATTAACGACACCCCAGTTCTCATCTTACGACACCCTAGCTTTTAGGCGACGACCCGATGACGTGACTGTTAAGCGGGGTGTTCTCCATACGGGTGTCGCGGGCCTGCTCTCCAGCGTCGTTATAAGCACGACCACACCCTTTTATAGCATTTAAAGACAACCGCATAGAACAAGCTACGACACTCCGGAAAGAACATACGAAGATCGCAAAGGTTATAAGCATGGGTGTCGTAGCGTTGTAACTACGGTATCGCGAGGCTTTTCTCCAGCTTTCGTTTGGCGCACGGGTGTACTAGGCCTGTAACTTCGTTGTCTTAACAGTATATCAGGGGTTTCATGAGGTATAACAGGGCCGCATTAAAAGAGTATGACATTCGTGCATACAAAATAGTTATGACTCCCAGAATGTCATAACTATTTTATTCTAAGGTAGTTACTCGCGCATTAAACAGTTTGGTCACTCATTAACTAACTCTAACCAGAAAAAAACTGTTGGTGTAAATAAAGAAGTGGGAAGAAAGAGTTTTTACTTTGTGCTGCGGATGACATTTCCTCCAGAAGTTTTCTACACAGACTCAAGTAGCCAGGTTTTCCAGCGCTCGATGCTGAATATTCTTTCGACCGGAGAAGAAACAGAGTTCTTCTGTTCTTCTTGCACAGATGAAATACAACGTAAAATGACGCTAGAAAGGAGGGAAAGTGCATTTTCGTCCGCACGCAAATTTTGAAAAAAAGTGAACTGCTTTAAATGACCGTCACGTTCAGAACGTTACGTCAAAGCAAAGCCATACCGTCCGTCAGGTCATCCACGTCGGAGCTACGTGGACCAATCGGAAGAGGTGGTGCAGCCCACGTAGGCCTTGCTGCACCGGGGGTGGTGTACAAAATGTTTTCCAAGGATAAATATTAGCGTTGACAAGACGTGTGCATTATGATGAGGGTAACTTGAAGTGTATCGGCCCACGATGCAAGGTAAGAAGCATAACCAGTTTTCATAGAAATTGATGAAAATCTGATAGAGAAGTCCATCAGGACATTGAAAATATTTTTTGCAAGTCCATCATGGCCCTCTATAAAATACTTCATCGACGATCTGCATGACAAGTAAGGATGAAGAAAACAAATTAGGAATGTTAGCAGTCGAATGACACAAGGGCTTGAGCATAAGAAAGATGCTAGTCTATTATAATTAATGATATGGCTGGCCGTTTCCCCGGGGTAGTATTATATTCTGCACGGTTTTCGAAAGCAATGATGTGACAACAAAACCCAATGCCTCCAGCATCGGCCTCCAGCGTCAGTCTCCAGCGTCGGCCTCTAGTGACGGCCTCCAGCGTCGGCCTCCAGCATCATCCTTCAGTGTCGGCCTCCAGCGTCGGCCTCCGGTGACGGCATCAGCGTCGGCCTCCAGCGCCGTCCTCTGGCGACGGCCTCCAGCGCCGGCTTCCAGCGTTGGCCTCCAGCAACAGTACCAAAGACCGACACCCAGCGTCGGCATCAAAGTTATACGTTAACACCAAAGACTAACACCAGCGTCGGCCTCTAGTGCCGGCCCCCAGTGTCGGTCTCCAGCGTCGGTCTCCAGCGCCAGCTTCCAGCGTCGGCCCCCAGTGCCATCCTCCAGTGTCGGTCCTCAGCCCCGACCTCCTGTGCTGGAACTTTGACTCCTGCCTCCTGCATTGGCTCCGGTCTCCGGCGTCGGCCCGCAGCATCTTACACACATTTCATACAGCCGACCCCGGAACCTAAGCACCTCACTCACCAAAATCACGGGAAGTGTTAGCCTGATAGGCAGTTACCGCTATAAGCGGCCCTTATCCAGCAACAGTCCAACGACTTACCGTTCAATGAAACATCGCAACAGGACGGATTCGACGGTTCCAACGGACCGAGGTAAACGGGATCCCCAACAGGTATAAAAGAGGACCCTTGCTCCATGCAAAGGGGCTCTCGCTCTCTCAAAAACTCTCTAGAACAATAACAATTCCACGAGAATCATATCCCTGTTCGACGACTCACTAACTTGGGCGTCGGAGGGTCCCCGCCGGAACCACCGGTCCGGGACTTTTTGCAGGCTCCAGGAGGAAGACGGCGGCTCATCTGCACACGGTGATCCAAGCCTGCCCGACGTTCATCATACGTGATTCGGCCGCAACAGATTGGCGCCAGGAAGGGGGGTGCAGACCAGGTCGAAGATTCTCCCTGGAACCCCTCCAGTTTTGCAAAGGAAGCGATGGTGACACGCGAGCACAAGAGGCTTCCTCCAGCCAGGCAGCCGGGCACATCCCGCGAGTTGAGCATTCGGAGGCTAATCCCCATGCTCCACCCCTTGGCACCGACAAGCCAACCCGACCGGCTTGATGTTCTAGCCCATCAGGTCCAGGATCTGACGACGATGGTCCGGGGGCTGCAAGAGCGATATGTGGCTGCTGTAACTCAACCCCCTGTGATGGGCGAAGGGGTGCGAGGAACAGTTCAGTCTCACCAAGGAGGGACCCCGCCTGAGGTCTCTCACCGCTCACCCCCCGAACCTCATCACCAAGGGACCTCGAAGCGACGACGGTCTCCCTCCCGCTCCGGTCGTTCCCACCGCCGACGAAGGAAAAGGAGTCCAAGCGGGCACATTCTTTGCGCCGGCGATCTTCTTCTTCCGACTCATCCCGAGGTAACACTCCCCAGAAAACCACCCGTCGGGCCGAACAAAGGCTTGACGAGTACCATCGGCGGTTGGACGAACTCAGCCGTCGGATCGCCGATCCCTATGCAGCGGAGTATGAGCGTCGCCCCCCACTTTCTCGCCATATCATGGAGGAACCGTCCCCCCTCGGTTCGTCTCCCTCAATTGGATCCATATGACGGAACAACGGACCCCTGGACCATCTGGAAAGCTACAAAGTCCTCATGCAGGTCCAGGGAGCGACGGATTCCTTGCTATGCGTTGCATTCCCGGCCACGCTCCGTAAGGCGGCGCGCGCGTGGTACTCCCGACTGCCCCCCGCAGCATCAACTCGTTTCGGCAACTTGAGCGATCCTTCCTGGCTCATTTTGATGCCTGTCGAAAGATCCCACGAGTTGCCGATAGCCTTTTGCTGTCCAGCAGAGGAGTGGCGAGACCTTAAAGGATTTCGTCGCTCGATTTAAGGAAGCAGCGCTGGAAGTATACAACCTGGAGGACTCCGTCGCCACCTTGGCCCTGAAGAGAGGACTTCGCCCGTCCAGATTCGCTTACTCCCTGGATAAGAAGCCTCCGCGTTCCTACGCCGAGCTTCTGAGCCGGGCACAGAAGTACATCCGCGCTGACGAAGCAGATTCTTCCAGGAGAGAAGTTGACAAGAACCCCGGTAATAAACCGCCGCCTTCTGACCGCGCTGGTGCACAACCTCGAAAGCCCGAGCCTCCACGACGCTCAGATCGCCGGCCACAGGCGCTGGTTCCTAAAGAGCAGTTCACTCCCCTCATGGCTCCCATCTCTCACATCCTATTGGAGATTGAGGAGGAACCGTATTCAAGCGTCCGGCTCCCTTGAAGTCCGGGGGCCCCCGCAACAAGGAGTTTTACTGCCGGTACCACCGGGACTACGGCCACGACACCGAAGACTGCCGCCATTAAAAAAGGCCATCGAGGAGCTGGTTCAGCAAGGCCACCTGGGCAAGTTTGTTCGAAGGGGGAATCTCCCGCGGGGGCCCATGGTGCCCCCAGGTGGCCCGGCTGGCGTGGACAATACCCCAACTGAAAAGACCATAGCTATGATCTCTTGGGGAGCGGATGGTGGTTCGAAGAGACCACGAGAGGGAATAGACTCTGTAATACCTTTCTTCGGAAAGGATCTAGATGGGGTAGTTAATAAACATGACGACAGCGTCGTGGTGTCCATGACTATAGCTAAACACCCTGTAAAAAGAATTCTAATTGATAGTGGGAGCTCTGTGGACGTCTTGAGTTACGATGCTTTTGTTCGGATGAACTTATCAAGGTCTTTACTCCGACCCGTTGCCACACCGCTAATGGGTTTCACGGGAGACTCAGTGGGCGTCGAAGGCGAAATTGCTCTCCCGGTCACGGCTGGAACTCCTCCATGTCAGAGCACCGTGGTCATAAACTTCTTGGTGGTCCGGGTCCCGCTGGCTTATAACGCCATCTTGGGAAGACCGGGGCTGAATCTGTTGGACGCCGTGATCTCCACTAAGAGATTATTGGTAAGGTTTCCCACCAACGAAGGCATTGGAGAAATGAAGGGGGAGCAAAGCCCACTTCCGCCTTGCTACCATCTGTCGCCCAGCCCGCTGAACGCAGAGTCAGCGACAGCCTCTGAGTCACTCGATCCTAGGGAATTGGGAAGAAGGGGAGAGCCGGCAGAACACCTTCTAACCCTCCCCTTGGGTGATGACCCAGCAAGAACTGTTCAGCTGGGGGCATCGCTCCCGGAGGAAGTACGTCATCAACTTCTTACCTTCCTGCGGGCCAACACGGACGTTTTTGCATGGTCATCCTCAGACATGCCGGGCGTTCCTGAAGAAGTAATCACCCACCAACTTAACCTCAAGCCAGGGTGTCGGCCTGTCCGACAGAAAAAGAGAAACTTCGCTCCGGACAGGCAGAAAGCCATCGACGAGGAGATCCGCAAGTTAATGGCTGCAGGCCATATTCGGGAGGTCCACTACCCGAGTGGTTGGCTAATGTGGTTCTGGTCCGCAAGGCCAATGGAAGTTGGAGAATGTGCGTAGACTTCACCGACCTCAACAAGGCATGCCCCAAGACAGCTTCCCCCTGCCTCGAATCGATCAACTGGTGGACGCTACATCCGGCCATGAGGTTCTTAGCTTCATGGATGCTTTCTCTGGATACAACCAGATCCGGATGAACCCGGTGGATGAAGAAGCTACCTCCTTCATAACCGAAAAGGGGCTGTATTGCTACAAGGTAATGCCTTTCGGGTTAAAGAATGCGGGAGCTACTTACCAGAGGTTGATGAACAAGGTCTTTGAAGGTCAGATAGGGCGTAACATGGAAGTGTACGTGGATGACATGCTAACAAAAAGCGTTCATGCCGGTGACCACATTGCGGACCTAGCAGAAACTTTTGACAGCCTTCGTCGGTATCAGATGAAGCTAAACCCTCGCAAATGTGCATTTGGGGTGACCGCTGGGAAGTTTTTGGGTTTCATGGTGACCCGGAGGGGGATCGAAGCAAACCCAGACAAAGTCCAAGCCATCTTGGACATGAGGCCTCCTGCCAATAAGAAGGAAGTACAACGCTTGACAGGAAGAGTAGCCGCCCTAAGCCGCTTCCTATCCAAGTCTGCTGAAAGGTGTCTGCCTTTCTTCAAGGCGCTTCGCCGAATCAACGAGTTCGAATGGACCAAAGAATGCCAGGAGGCGTTCGAAGGGTTAAAGACATTCTTATCTACCCCGCCACTGCTAGCCAAGCCGACGAGCGGAGAAGAGCTCCTTCTATACCTTGCGGCCTCTCCTGAGGCTGTTAGCTCCGTGCTAGTCCGTATGGACACTAACGGCACACAAAGGCCAGTATATTATACGAGTAAGGTACTTCATGATGCAGAGACCCGATACTCAAACATGAAAAAAATCGTCTTCTCATTGATCGTGTCTGCCCAGCGACTGCGGCCATATTTCCAAGCCCACCCGATCGCGGTGATCACAGACCAGCCTCTGAAGGCGGTTCTGGCTCGTCCAGATACTTCCGGCCGACTGGCAAGGTGGGCCCTCAAGCTGGGGGAGTTCGATATATCTTTCCGCCCCCGGTCGGCTATGAAGTCCCAAGTTCTGGCAGATTTTTTGGTTGAATGTACTTGGGGAATGGAGCCACCTGAAGAACCTCCTACGGACATTCAGCCCCTCGGAACCAGCGAAGATGAGTGGGTTCTCCATGTGGATGGGGCATCTAACTCTCAAGGGAGCGGAGCAGGCCTCATCCTGGCCAACTCAGATGGGGTTGTGACCGAATGTGCACTTCGCTTCCTCTTTCCAGCCACTAACAATCAGGCAGAATATGAAGCTTTGCTATCCGGCGTAAGGTTGGCTCGAGAGCTTGGGGCGAAACGCCTTAGGGCATTCACCGACTCCCAACTGGTTGCCGGTCAGATTACAAAGGAATACGAGGCAAGGGATCCCATTATGGCCCGCTATTTAGAAATGGTGCACTCGTTAACTTCCCCTTTCACACATTTCAGCGTCAGCTACATTCCACGACAGGAGAATGCTAGAGCCGACGCCTTATCCCGTCTTGCTACCTCATCTGATGGGATGTTGGGAAAGGCTTACATGGAGCACCTAGAAGCCCGAGTATTGAAGCACCAAGAGAAATGGCACCGGTGGAGCAGGAGCCCTCCTGGATGGACGCCTATGTTCAATACCTTACTGAAGGCACCCTTCCAGAAGACCCTGCCGAAGCTAGGAAGACTGAAAAGGCGGGCCTCGAAGTTCTTTATTATGGAGGGAAAGCTTATCGAAGGTCGTTCTCATACCCTGTTCTCAGATGTGTCGGTCCTGCCGACGCCAACTATATTTTGCGGGAGATACACGAAGGGATATGCGGAAACCACCTGGGGGGCAGGGCTCTTGCATATAAAGCTTTACGACAAGGGTATTACTGGCTGACGATGAAGGAGGATGCCTCTGAGCTCGTTAAAAGATGTGACACCTGCCAGCGGCATGCCAACATCAACATCAACCGGCGTCTCAATTGACCCCTCTAGCTGCACCATGGCCCTTCGCACAGTGGGGCATGGATATTCTGGGACCATTCCCTCCTGCCTCCGGACAACGCAAGTTCCTAGTGGTGGCAGTCGACCATTTTACTAAATGGATCGAGGCGGAAGCTCTTGCTAAGATCACGGAAGCCAAAGTAAGGAATTTCTTCTGGAAATCCGTAGTATGCCGGTTCGGGCTACCGCACACCCTCATTACGGACAATGGCCGACAGTTTGATAATGCTGCCTTCCGAGAATTCTGTGATAGGCCTGAGCATCCACCATCGATTCACCTCCGTGGGGCATCCCCAAACCAACGGTGCTGCAGAGTGACTAATCGCATCATCCTCCAAGGACTCAGGGCTCGGCTAGATAGCTGTAAAGGGCGCTGGGTGGAAGAACTTTCCAGTGTGCTGTGGGCCTACCACACGACGCCACGAGCACCTACAGGGGAAACCCCTTTCAGCTTGGTCTTTGGGACCGAGGCGGTGATCCCCGTGGAAATAGGAGCTCCTAGCCCTCGGACGGAATTATACCATGAAGAAAGCAACTCAAACCAGCTAAGGGCCGATCTGGATTTGGTGGAAGAACTGCGAGATCAAGCGCACTTCGCATGGCAGCATTCCGTCAGCGAGTGGCCAAGCACTACAACTCTCGGGTGCGACCCAAGACCTTCCGGCCCGGAGACCTTGTCCTGCGAAGAGCTGAAGTGTCAAAATTGACGGAAGGAGGCAAGTTAGCACCAAAATGGGAGGGGCCATACCGTGTCAAGGAGGTGCTCTACCATGGGGCGTATAAAGTCGAAGAGCTAGACGGGAAACCGCTCCCTCGAACTTGGAATGCCGATAATCTACGCCGGTACTATCAATAGAACTCTATCATTGTTAATTTGAATCTGTTTGATGCATGAATAAAAAACATGTTCTTATTTTCGAATGAGAATGTCACCTAAGACCGGCGTTCAGCGTCGGCAAAAGACCAACTACGTGTTGGCACCTAAGACCGGCATCCAGCGTCGGCAGCAAAGACCAACTACGTGTTGGCACCTAAGACTATCCAGTGTCAGCAGCAAAAGACCAACTACGTGTTGGCACCTAAGACCGGCATCCAGCGTCGGCAGCAAAAGACCAACTAAGCGTTGGCATCTAAGACCGGCGTCCGCATCGGCAATAAAGACCAACTACGTGTTGGCACTTTCGGCATCCAGTGTCGGCAGCAAAGGACCAACTAGCGTTGGCATCTAAGACCGGCGTCCAGCGTCGGCAGCAAAAGACCAACTACGTGTTGGCACCTAAGACCGGCATCCAGCGTCGGCAGCAAAAGACCAACTAAGCGTTGGCATCTAAGACCGGCGTCCAGCGTCGGCAATAAAGACCAACTACGTGTTGGCACTTAAGACCGGCGTCCAGTGTCGCAGCAAAGGACCAACTACGTGTTGGCACCTAAAACCATCGTCCAGCGTCGGCAGCAAAGACCAACTACGTGTTGGCACTTAAGACCGGCATCCAGTGTCGGCAGCAAAAGACCAACTAAGCGTTGGCATCTAAGACCGGCGTCCAGCATCGGCAATAAAGACCAACTACGTGTTGGCACTTAAGACCGGCGTCCAGTGTCGGCAGCAAAGACCAACTAAGCGTTGGCATCTAAGACCGGCGTCCAGCGTCGGCAATAAAGACCAACTACGTGTTGGCATTTAAGACCGGCATCCAGTGTCGGCAGCAAAGGACCAACTAAGCATTGGCATCTAAGACCGGCGTCCAGCGTCGGCAGCAAAAGACCAACTCCGCGTTGGCACCTAAGATCGGCATCCAGCGTCGGCAATAAAGACCAACTACGTGTTGGCACTAAAAACCGGCGTCCAGCGTCGGCAGCAAAAGACCAACTAAGCATTGGCATCTAAACCAGCATCCAGCGTCGGCAATAAAGACCAACTACGTGTGGCACCAAAGACCGGCATCCAGTCGGCAGCAAAGACCAACTAAGCGTTGGCATCTAAGACCGGCGTCCAGCGTCGGCAGCAAAAGACCAACTCCGTTGGCACCTAAGACCGGCGTCCAGCGTCGGCAATAAAGACCAACTACGTGTTGGCACCTAAAACCGGCGTCCAGCATCGGCAGCAAAGACCAACTACGTGTGGCACTTAAGTCCCGGCGTCCACCGTCGGCCACAAAACCAACTACGTGTTCGCATCTAAGACCGGTGTCCAGCATCGGCCACAAAAGACCAACTAAGCGTTGGCACCTAAGACCGGTGTCCAGCATCGGCAGCAAAAGACCAACTACGCGTTGGCACCCAAGACCGCGTCCAGCGTCGGCCACAAAAGATCAATTACGCGTTGACGCTAAGGACCAGCGCCCCTCGTTGGCAATAGCAACTGACACCCGCGTTACCACCAAATATTGGCCTCGTCAACACTTGACAGCGTTGCGGCTCGCGGTCCTATTTAGCATGACCTACTGTACATGATCCTATCGATTGGCGGTTTCACAGCAGTTTGAACAAATGAAGCGAAAGGGCGGAAGAGATTGAAAACATTCATTGAAAGTGAAGGTTACAAAATTGCCGACTCAGGTCAGGCATAACCAATACAAGGAGAAAAACCAAAAGTTGTTAATGACCATCCGGAGCCGGGGCGTCATCCTCAGGGACATCGTCGGGCTTCAGTCCCTCGATATCCTCCAGGTCATAAAGCTCCTGATTTTATCTTTACAATCTTGGAAGCCGGCGTCATAAGCTAGCGCCGCTGACTCGGCCACTTCATTATCGAAGGCTTCGGATTTCTTATAATCTTCTACGGCCTCGGCCCCCTTCTTTTCAGCCTCGATGACCCTCCTCTGGGCCTCCGCCACTATCGCCTCCAGACCCGCAATTTTAGTTACATATTGGCGGGTGGCTGCTTGGGCTGCGCTGGCCTCAGCGCTTAATTGGGTCTTCAAGACGCACACCTCCAGTTCTGCCGCCGCCAACTTCTCCTCGGCCACCTGAGCATTATCTAGCTCATTGGCGGCACGGCGCTGAGCAACCTCCAGCGCGTACTCTGCCTTTTCGGCTCGCAGTCGGGCGATATCAACCTCACCCTTCAGGGTAGCCCGGACGTCCTCCAGAGCCATTGCTGACTTCTCTGCCTTGATCTGGAGGGACAACATCCTCATGGGCTTGTTCGACGGCGGTATCACTTAGGGTCCAAAGGTTTTTGAGAGCGACAAGAAAATTCAGGGCCTGGAAGGAATGTCGAAATGAGAAAAAGAAAATAAAAGGAAAGAGGTGATAGTGGCGCAAAAGCTCACCCAGAGATGCGCCACCGATGCTTCGCGAAGAAAGGTACTCTCCCCTGGCTCGGAGGTATTCTTGCACCTCGTCCACCGAGGCTTCTTCTATGATCCGTGCGCCCAGCGGCCATGATTTCCAGCAGCGACTGGAAGGAAGGATTGACGCCCCTCCCTTCCCTGGGCGTCGGCTCTACAGAGGCGGATTCCGCTAGCCCGCCACCTCGGCTTTTTCGCTGGCTGAGGCGCTTCGGATGTCGCCCCCGCGGGGGCTGGGCCGCGTTGGAGCCGCCAAAAGTTTTGTCCATCTCCTTGAGCGTGAGAGACGGCGTCTTCCCCTCAGGAGATAAATCAAGCAGATAATCGAGGAGCCGAAGCTAAAGATTCTCCCTCCGGTGGGTTCCGTTCCGCCTCACCAGCCTCAACCCTCGCCGTGTCTGCCGTGGTGGGTTCGTCGGCTCGAATTTGAGCCGCCTCGCTTACGCGCAAGGATCCACTGTTTCGGCCCCGGGGCCTCTGCCCCCTAGCGTCGGCCCTTTTGGACCGCCCTTCTTCAAGACCTTGGCACGGAGGGGCCTCGCGATTCTAGCACCTCCGGTGTCGACCTCCCAAGCGTCGGTCTCCCCGGCGCCAACCTTCCCAGTGTCGGCCCTCCTGGGAACTTTAGCGGCAGCCCTTGCTTCGACGAGAGGCGCAGGCCCGGCAGCCTTCCTCTTCTTGGCGGCCACCTGCTTAAGCTTATGCAGCGTCGGCGCCATCCCTACACAATCGAAGGATAGTAAAAAAAAAAAAAAAGAGAGAAGAAGAAAGGAGAAGCACAGGAGAAGACGAGTAGTCTAGTGCTCACCCCTTGCGGGAATTAGACCGGCGCGGTGAAGATTCTCCTCGGCTAGAAGTTTATTACACGAGGAATGTCGGCAGTCAGGAGCTGCCCAAACGCCACCGGTCTCGTGGAAGGATGGAGGGGTCCCTATTGGCATCGATGTTGGGTATCCCCCAGCTTCCACGAACCCCGCTGATGTCCGCAAAGAAAACTTGTCCTTCCACCCTATAACGGAGGAAGGAAGGCACAGTTTAAGAATCCTATTGGACCTAGGGATGAAGGACCACCACCCTAACTGTTTGCGAAGGGTATAGAAACTGCGGAATAGGGAAATACTAGCCTCAATACCCTGCAGGTGGCAGAGTACTAAAAAACCGACAATGGTTCGGATGGAGTTGGGCACTAGTTGGGAAGGTGTTAAGGAGTAGCGGTCTAAAAGATTAAGAATGAAAGGATGGATCGGCAACCGGAGCCCGGCCTTAAAAAAGGCTCCGTACAAGGCAACCCTTCCGGTCGGGAAGAGGTTACCCTGTCGTTAGGCGTGGGAAGAACAGATGAAGATCGGGAGGAAAGCCATACCTGGCCCGTTAGGTTTGCTATGTCTTGAGCAGACATGGAGGACGCAGTCCCTTCGGGGGACTCCTTGCAACCCTAGAAGGACCAGCAATCGCCGACCGGCTCCGGACGGAAGTCCGCCCGCAGGCCGGACGAGTCCCAGGTAAGGGACGATTGACTGGTTGTGGCTCCGGTGAGTGGTTAGAGGAAGGTGGACCATTGGCTGGACAGAGAATCGGAGGTCTGGGAAGGATGGTGAGAACCCCCCAGGAACCGAAAATGGAGCAAGAAGGAGAGGAAGCCATGGGCACTAACCTGAGAAGAAAAACTCGGGCAAAGGACAGAGCTCGGAGAGAATGGACGAGAGGTTGAAGCTGGCGGACTCAAAAGGGGGCAACGGCGGAAGAAGTAGAGAAGATACGAAGATAAGGTTATTTGTCCTCATGACGCCACTTCGAAACACCCCACGATCGCCCGATCCAACCACGCGTCTATCTTCAATTGGGAGGCGCTTCGACGACCTGCCAATGCGATAAGCTCGAAAAAACCACCAGTGAAAAGGGGGGCGTTAACCTCATCGCAATGATACGTTCACCTTTTCGTAGCACTGCCCGAGGGAAATCCTCCCTAATCCCAACAAAAAGCTGGCCGCCTAGAGGATATCCACACCCCTTTCGCGGGTAAGTAAGCGCTCACCCATCTCAGGGGCGGGGGGCATCTGATACGGCTGGCCGTTTCCCCGGGGTAGTATTATATTCTGCGCAATTTTCGAAAGCAATGATGTGACAACAAACCCAAGGCCTCCAGCACCGGCCTCCAGCGTCAGTCTCCAGCGTCGGCCTCTAGCGACGGCCTCCAGCGTCGGCCTCCAGCGCCGTCCTTCAGTGTCGGCTCCAGCGTCGGCCTCCAGCGACGGCATCAGCGTCGGCCTCCAGCGCCGTCCTCTGGCACGGCCTCCAGCGCCGGCTTCCAACGTCGGCCTCCAACAACAATACCAAAGATCGACACCCAGCGTCGGCATCAAAGTTATACGTTAACACCAAAGACTAACGACCAGCGTCGGCCTCTAGTGCCGGCCCCCAGTGTCGGTCTTCAGCGTCGTCCCCCAGTGCCATCCTCCAGTGTCAGTCCTCAGCCCTGACCTCCTGTGTTGGTTTTCCAGCGCTCGATGCTGAAATATTTCTTTTTCAACCGGAGAAGAAACAGAGTTCTTCTGTTCTTCTTGCACAGATGAAATACAACGTAAAATGGCGCTAGAAAGGAGGGAAAGGGCATTTTCGTCCGCACGCAAATTTTGAAAAAAAGTGAACTGCTTTAAATGACCGTCACGTTCAGAACGTTACGTCAAAGCAAAGCCATACCGCCCGTCAGGTTCATCCACGTCGGAGCTATGTGGACCAATCGGAAGAGGCGGTGCAGCCCACGTAGGCCTTGCTGCACCGGGGGCGGTGTACAAAATGTTTTCCAAGGATAAATATTAGCGTTGACAAGACGTGTGCATATGATGAGGGTAACTTGAAGTGTATCGGCCCACGATGCAAGGTAAGAAGCATAACCAGTTTTCATAGAAATTGATGAAAATCTGATAGAGAAGTCCATCAGGGACATTGAAAATCTTTTTTGCAAGTCCATCATGGCCCTCTAAAAATACTTCATCGACGATCTGCCATGAGTAAGGATGAAGAAAACAAATTAGGAATGTTAGAGTCGAATGACACAAGGCTTGAGCATAAGAAAGATGCTAGTCTATTATAATTAATATTGGCATGCTCAATATATTAATCGCAGTCTGCAATGATTCAGACTGAAGCTTGGAAAAGAGATCGATCGATCGGGAGTTTCAGTTTGGTCACCTCTTATCTTCCAGACAGTACTGGAAGTTGTTCCTTGGTTGGAAATCTGACGCCTCAATACGTAATTCATAATGACTAGGCTTCGGATATGGAAAGGGAAGACCACAGCTGCCACTTGCCAAGCGAGGATCGACGAGATTGATCGTCGAATTCTCGTATGAAATTTCAGTGACATGGTACTTGATTGATTGTATATCCAAGACGGTTTTGTTACCCGCAACTGAGTTGATACGGTGAATCACCGCAACCTTCCGATGACCCTTTAAATGAAAAGGATAACTGATATTCTGCATCCCACACAAGGAAGAACAGGCTTTCGCTCTGCGAAGCCGATAGCTAATCTCATACTGAAGAGGAGGAGAAATGAAAGCATAGAACAGAAGGCTGATACCTGCAGGTGTCTTCTCCCCATGACGGTATAGTCTAGTCTAGACTAGCAAGCTCCTTCACCACGGCCAAAATGGTTGGAAATGGGGACGAGTTAACACAAGCATGCATGTCCTAAACAAGTCAGTCTAGGAATAAATTAAGATCGCACCACTCAAACTGACATCATTCAAAAATTCCCAGGCCTCAGCCTCGAGAGTGGCAGCAAATGCCCAGGTCCAATTTTGATAAATTTTAGGCACTCTATACATATTGTTCTCTTATTATCTTGTATTTTGTCTTGAGTTTTTTCTTTATTAAAGAGCAACGTAGTATCATCTTGCTCTCAAACCAATTTTGAAGAAGCTACTCTTACACCAATTTTGAAGTATTTTTAAAAAACAACCACACTGAAAGCTGAAACCAAATATCTATCACCCCTCCAATCCTTACCTTATTGAAAGGATTAAATGTTTCTTTCTACTTTACCCTCTTTAATAATAAATTTTGAATTCATGAATGATATTCTTTCTCTTTTTTTTGATAAATTTTAAGCACCCTGTGCGTATTACTCTCTTAAAATAAAATTTCAAAAATAGCTCTATTATAAGATCATACATTAATCTAAATTATAATACAATTACGAAAGATACCATACAAGCATAGTCAAAATATACTAATAAACATATGTGTGTGTACATACTATAGAATGTATGCAGAAAAAATAGCATATTTCATGAAAGTAGGTGTAAATTTTTACCTGAGATTCTAAACCAGCAGCCACCCTATCCAGGGTCCAATCAACCATTGATAAAATCACCTGCATTCAATTTACATAATTAAAATAAATTCTCTAATCATATTTCTAAAATTACATTAATGTCCCTCCTAGCCCACTTGCAAATAGTTTAGGCTTAAAGGTTTAATTAAGGCTTAAATAAATCCAATCTCTTATACTTTGCTACCTAGACCATCCGTTGGACTAATGGAGCATACCCAAGCTCAACTGGGTTAATTTAAATAGTTGAACTCCCTGAGCCAGGCATAAGCTTTTAATCACGTAGGTTGGATTCGGCTGCAACAGGCTTCAACTAGCCAAGGATTAAATAACTTGACTTAGGCCCTTTGACTCAAGCCCAAAACACATAGTCTGATCTCCCAGCTCTGGCTTGATCTGAATTTGTGGGGCATTTGGAACCAGAAATATTGCACAAAATGCTCCGCATTCCTGGTCTAACTTGGCTGCGCTTAGCATAGCCATAGCTTAATTTACAAGATAGTGCCGGTGCGCTGGAATATTTTGGAAAGTATAAAGATGAATCGGTCTCATCCGTCAAACCTTACACCAATTATTTATTACAATTTCTTGGTGCCGAGAAGCATGCTGTTGTTATCTCCACTTTCACGTCAACGTGGAAATAGTTGTAAAGTCAACCAGGTGAACCTCTCTTGCCCCTCTGGCCCATCCTTTGTTGAGAGGATTGCACATTTGTTCCCATAATTGTCTGGTTTCTTTTCGAATTTGGAACAAGCGGACTAATTTTCTAAGGCACTTTGTTGTGGTTGTTCAATGACAAACAAGTCATATCAGTTTATCAATGATAATCAAGTCACACTTTGAAACTGTTTGGAGTGATAAAGGATTAAATTTTCACGATAATTTTTTATCTTTAAAAATAAAAAAATTTAAAAATTAAAATTATTAATTTTTTTTTAATATTTTATTTTTAAAATTAAAAATATGAGACTTTTAGAACGACAAATAGTTGACAAGATGCTCCGCATTTCTGATCTAACTTGGCTGCGCTTATAATAGCTATAGCTTACAAGTTAGGGCCACTGCACTGCAAGATTTTGACAACTATAAAATGAATTGGTCTCATCCGTCAAACCTTACACCAATTATTTATCACAAGTTCTTGGTGCCGAGAAGCATGCCGTTGACATAGAAAAATTTTTAGAGTTGTTGAGGGCTAGCCCTGATTCCTACTCGCTGTGCGACACCCGCCAAGATAAGTTAGCCTCGGTAAGTTGGGACGCCTTAGCCCCTCACCGAGCCAAGGATTCCCAAGGCACAGATCACATCTTTCGGCCCCTCCGGCCGAGCTATATCATCCTT
>UESW01003910.1:2005014-2112521 GCA_900491605.1 Calamus simplicifolius | reverse complement strand
CAGGCTGAGATTGTTGCGTATGAACGATGGGAGCGATCTAATCGCCTCAGTACGATGTTCATACGTACTAAGATTTCTGCTAGTATACGTGGTTCAATTCCTGAGTACAAAATATCAAGAAACTTCTAAAGGCTATTGATGCATAGTTTGAGTCTTCAGATAAGGCACTGGCCAGTATCCTAATAACAAAATTATCATTAATGAAGCTCAGTACTATTGGAGGTGTGCGTGAGCATATCATGAAGATGAGGGACATTGTGACTCAGCTAAAATTCTTAGAGGTTGAGATGTCAGAATCTTTTTTATGCACTTTATTCTAAATTCACTCCCACAGCAGTATAGTCCCTTCAAAATATCTTATAAAACATATAAGGAAAAATGGTCAATTAATGAAATCTGACCAAGTGTGTTCAAGAGAAAAGGAGGCTGATTCTAGAAATGAAAGAAAGTGCACATTTACCACTAGAAAGACTAAAGCCAAATACAAAGGAAAGGGTAAAGTACCCATCCATACGAACTCAAGAAGAAAAATCCATATTGTGCTTCTTGTCATAACACATGGTGGATTGATTCTGGTTCTACAATCCATGTTTCAAATACCTTGCAAGATTTTCTAAATCAAAGGAAACCATTGGAAAGTGAACAAAACATCTATTCATGAAACAAGATGAGTTCACATGTGGAAGCAATTGGGATGTGCAGACTTATTTTAGATTCTGATTTTGTTTTAGATTTGAAAAAGACCTTTTATATTCCAAGCTTCTCTAGAAATTTAAATTTAGTGTCAAGACTTGAACTCTCAGGATATTCCTTTAATTTTAATAAAAGCTTTATTAATTTATTTTATAAATCTAAGCTTATTGGGAATGGTACATTGTCTGACAATCTTTTTTAAATCAATTTAAAAAATAATACTTCTTATAATGTGATGCACGCCCAAACTAATACAGGTATGAAAAGATGTGTTGTGAATGAAAATTCCTCTATTTTATAGCATCAAAGATTAGGTCGCATCTTCATTGAGAGAATTAAAAGATTAGTAAAAGATAGAGTACTTGATACTCTTGATTTTACTAATTTTGGCACTTGTGTGGACTGCATAAAGGAAAAGCAAACCAACAAGTCTAAGAAAGATGCCAAGAGGAGTTCAGAAATATTGAAGATCATACATACAGATATCTATAGTCCAGATATAGACTCGTATGGTCAGAGATACTTTATCTCATTTATTGATGACTATTCATGATATATATATCTACTTGCTTCATAATAAGAACGAAGCATTAGATGCCTTTAAGGTATTCAAAGCAGAAGTAGAGAAATAATATTGCAAGCAAATTAAGATCATGAGATTAGATAGAGGAGGAGAATATTATGGTAGATACACTGAGGATGGATAAGCACCTGATCTGTTGCTCGATTTCTTGAAGAAAAGAATTATTGTACAATACACCATGTTGGGGTTTCCAGACCAAAATGGTGTAGCTGAAAAAAGGAACCGAACACTATTGGATATGGTGAGAAGCATGATTGTCAGCTCCAAGCTACCTAAATCTTTATGGACTGAATCTCTTAAAATGGCCACGTATATATTAAACCGAGTTCCAACCAAGGCTGTTTTTAAAACACCACTTGAGTTATTTAAAGGTTGGAAACCAAGTTTGCATCATATACGTATTTGGGGATGCCCATCTGAAGTAAGAGTTTAAAATCCATAAGAAAGAAACTGGACCCAAGGACTATTAGTGGATATTTTATTGGATATGCTAGAAGTCCAAGGGTTATAGATTTTATTATCCATCTCACAATACTAGGATTGTGGAATCAAGAAATGCAAAATTTCTTGAGAATCACTTGATCAGTGGGAGTGATCAATCTCAGTGTTTGGCTTCTTCTGAGAAAAAACATTCAGATATTCTAGCTTTCACTTCAAGTGAGAGATAGTTTTCATTGCGTAGAGAGGTGGGTGTGTTAGACACTGCCCTAAGGATTAGATTTTGTTCCTTCATGTAGGATATATCCCTAAGGTACAATGATCCGGCTCGACCCGATCCTTTTATCATGAGCACAATCGCATGGAAGTGCAACCCAACAATCTCATGGAGGTGCAACCCAATGATTATGTTCAGATGAAAATTAAAAATAAAATGAGATGAAATAAGTAATAGGGCTACTCAAAATAATTCTATATCATCTTGAATCTTTTAGTCCCTATTTATAAGCTTAGTAGCCATTAGCCTCAAATTAAATCAGAAATAGATTAATAAATTAATTATTTGGACTATGAATTAATAAATTAATTGATTGGACTGTTTTTGAACGTTCACCAATGTTAACGTTTGCGCTCACCGCTCACGTCAACGTTTGTGCTCAGTAGCCCAAGTCCCACTCGAGCATTTAATACTCCTTTTTTTTATTTTATGTTAAAACTTTTTTCAGCAGAGCCTACCACAGGGAGCCGTGGAGCAGCGATGAGAAGGACACGTCGTCGGAGAAAGGAGGGAGGAGGTCGAGTTCTGCCACTGACGACGGCCAAGACGGTTCGCACTCTCTCCACCATGGCCCCGAGCGGACTAAGGTCCGGCAGTATGGCGAGTCCCACAAGGAGCTTAGTGGCCTGTACATGACCCAGGAAATTCAGGCCCACAACGGGTCCATCTGGAGCATCAGATTCAGCAGCTTGGATGGGCGTTACTTGGCGAGTGCAAGGGAGGACTGCGTTATTCATGTGTGAGAGGTGACGGAGTATGAGCGGAAGGGGGTATTACCGGTGGAGGGAGGATAATGGGAGTTGCAATCCTTTTGGTGCTACCATTAGTAATGGATCGCTGGAACCAACTTTGGCTCTGGCTTGCGTGGAGGGGAACCAATCGGAGAAGAAGAGAGTGAAGTCCCTGGCAGCAGAAAGTCCCTGGCAGCATGTGTTGACTTTTTTACCGGTTTTAAAAAAAAGGAAGAAGTTAAAAAAAAAAAACATCAATCCGACGCCAGCATTAAATGCTCGCGTGGTCGCGAGCATTTGCGGCAATTATGCAAACGCGCTCGAGCAAACGCTCGAGCCGCTTTTGTTCCATCTTTTCAGGTAACATGGCCTAACGATTTAAAATATATATATATATATATATATATATATATATATATATATATATATATATATATATATATATATATATATATATATGGATAGTCTAAAGAAATTTAAGATAAAAAAAAATTTAAATTCTAAAAATTTATTCATTTTAGAGAAGATTCTGTTGCTGGAAATTCTTGGAGTTATCCTTGGAGCTGGGAGTCTATCATCTGCTTAGAGTTGGGAGTTTGTCTCTTGTTGCTGCAAGTACTGTTTGGAGTTGGGAGTTTGTCTCAACCTGTTTATCTCAACCGGGTGAAAGCTACTAGTGGTAAAAAGTGTATTTAACTATTTTATTGTTATATTTTATTTGGGCATCTGAAGAATTATTGGGTTTGCACCTCCACCCGATTGTGCTCGCAGTAAGAGGATCGGATCGAGCTGGATCATTGTACCTTGGGGACAAATCGCCAACAACCCGTACGAGGGGGCAAAAACTTATCTTTAGGACAGTGTCTAACATACCTCGACCAGTTTGATTCCTTTTAACTTTAATTTAGATTTTAAATTTAAATTTTAGATTAATTTTCTAGCATTTTCTAGAAAGGATTTTTTAAAAATTAAAATAATTTCTCTAACGGACAAGTTTTTCCTATCATTAGAAATTGCTAGATTTTATTACAAGTAATTTCATTTTTTTTAAAAAAAAGGAGTTTTGAATTTAAAATTAAAAATTAAAAATTCAAATTTGAAATTCAAACTTTGAACAAAATTGACTTATTTGAGTTAATTTTTGCTTAGTGGTTTTATTATAATTGCAAGTAGTTTCTAGATTTAATTCTTTTGAATTAAATTTAAAATCTAAAAAATCTGAAAAATCACCAATTTAAAAAATTTAAATTATAAAGCTAAATCTTCAATTTTTGGTTGTGTAAACGCATTAAGCAACAAATTTACTTAAAATGGGTTCTGATGATCTTAGTGCAATTAAACCTGAAAAATTCAATGGATTATTCTTTAGGAGGTGGCAAAGTCAAGTGAAATACTAGCTTACCACTTTAGGCTTATTTTATGCCATAGAATCACCATATCCCAAATCTAACACTCAACAAGGTTCTTCTAGTATAGTTGATACCTCATCTTCACCAAAAACATCCCAAGAAATAGATTTTCATTGTAGACATAGAATTTTAAGTGCCCTATCTGATAATCTGTATGATGTCTACCTTCCTACTAAAACTACTAAGGAACTATGGGATGCTCTTGAGGCTGAATATGGGATGGTTGATGCTAGTCTAGATAGATTCATTATCTCAAAATTTAGAAAGTACATAATGGTAGATTCCAAACCTATTAGTATTCAAATTCATGAATTCCAAGATTTTCTTAGAAAGTCAGAATTGATTGGTTGTAGTTTTTCTGAAAACTATAAGGTCCAAGCCTTAGTAAATGCCCTTCTACCATCTTGGTCATCCTTTGCTCGAGAGCTAAGTCATAAGCAAGGTAGCTTGACCCTAACAGAAGTGATTAACTCTATTAGGATTGAAGAAGAACACCGGCTTAAGCTCAATCAAAATCAAAAGACCGACCTTGGACCTAAAATCCATCTGACCGAGTCAAATCCAACTCCAAATCAATTCAAACCTAAGGAAAGAATTTTAAGAAAAAGAAATTCCAATCTAGATCCAACCAATCATACAAACCTCCTCAGAACCGATCAAATCAGAACCGACCGAATCAGAAGTCAAAAATTTATAAAGGCATGTTCTGCTTTGTATGCGGAAGGACAAATCATGTGGCGAAGGACTGCTACCACCGAAAGACTGAACCATTGAGGAAATCATCTAAACCACAAGTTAACGTGGTTGAGAGTGGTGTTGAGCCTTCTTTCAGATCGGTAAATTCAAAATTCTTAATTAACTCAACCCAATCTTCTTGTGATTGGTGGCTTGATTCAGGAGCTAATGTTCATGCTTGTTTTGATCGCTCCTGGTTCTCTACCTTTCAGGAATCAAGTGGAGGAGGTGTGACACTTGGGAATAACTCTTCAGCACAAGTGCTTGGGAAAGGTCAAGTGGATCTAAAGATGACATCTGGAAAAATCATGGTCCTTCATGAAGTGCTGCCAGTTCCTAGTATTAGAAGAAATCTGATTAGTGGATCTCTCCTTATATCTAGAGGATATAAAATTGTTCTAGAGTCAAATAAAGTTATAATTACTCGTAATAATCAGTTTGTTGGTAAAGGCTTTGTATGTGAAGGTTTTTTTAAATTAAATGTATCATCTAAGTTATCTAATAAAAGTCCTCTTCTTTTTAATGTTGAATCTTCAAATGTTTGGCATAGTAGACTTGGTCATGTGAATTTTGATCGTATTCATTACATGATAAATCTTAATCTAATTCCTAAAGTTCATATTGATAGAAAGTTTAAATGTGAGATTTGTATTCAAGCTAAGATGCCTAGAAAATATTTTAAATCAGTAAATAGGAGTTCAACAGTTCTTGAATTAGTTCATAGCGATGTATGTGACTCTACTAAATTTCCTATACGGGGAGAAAGTCGTTACTTTGTAACATTTATTGATGACTTCTCTCAATATTGTTACATATATTTGATAAAATCTAAGGATAAAGTATTAGATAAGTGTAAGATTTATAAAGTAGAAGCTGAAACCCAAACTGTGAAAAGCTTAAGAAATTTAGGTCAAATCACGGTGGTGAATATACCTCAAATGAAATGACTCTATTTTGTCAAGAATATGGGATTATTCATGAAGTTACACCACCATACTCTCCTCAGTCTAATGGTGTAGCTGAACAGAAAAATCGTACATTAATGGATATGGTTAACTCAATGTTAATAAGTTCATGTGTACCCGAGAACTTGTGGGGAAAAGCTCTTTTAGCTGCATGTCATATTTTAAATAGGATACCCTTTAAGGATAGTCCTAAAACACCTTTTGAGCTTTGGAAAGGTAGAACACCAAAGCTAGATTATCTTAAAGTATGGGGATGCTTAGCTAAGGTAGGAATGCCTGAACCCAAGAGAAGAAAAATAGGACCTAAAACTGTACATGCTATCTTTATAGGTTATTCCTTAGATAGCAGTACAAATAGGTTCCTAGTGATAAACTCTAATATAAGTGGCATTTCAAATAATACTCTTATCGAATCAAGAGATGCTACTTATTTTGAAAATGTTTTTCCTTTCAAGAATCAAGTACCAAATCAACTTTCTTCTAATCCTTTCTTGGTTCATGATTCTTTTATGGCTGGGTCCTCTAATGAGTCAAAGAAAAGGAAAAGATCTAATCCTGAAGGTGGACCTTCTGAACTTAGAAAAAGTTCAAGGATAAGAAAAGAAAAAGACCTTGGTGAAGGTTTCTTTACTTTCCTAGTCGAAGGTGAACCTTCTTCTTTTTCAGAGGCGATGACTTCTTCTGATGCTCCTTTTTGGAAGGAAGCTATTCTTTCTAAATTTAATTTAATCTTACAAAATGAAACTTGGATCTTATCTGATTTACCCCCTGGAAGCAAACCTTTAAGGTGTAAGTGGGTATTTAAGAATAAATTTAGACCTGATGGTTCAATAGAAAAGTATAAGGCTAGATTAATAGCCAAAGGGTATAACCAAAAGAAAGGGTTAGATTTCTTTGATACATATTCTCCTGTAGCTAGAATAACAACCCTTAGATCACTTCTTGCCATTGCTTCCATTCATAAGTTAATCATTCATCAAATGGATGTGAAGACTGCATTCCTAAATGGAGATCTTAAGGAGGAGATCTATATAGAACAGCCTGAAGGTTTTGTTGTAAAGGGACAAGAAGACATGGTTTGTAAACTTATCAAGTCCCTTTATGGTCTTAAACAGGCTCCTAAACAATGGCATGAGAAATTTGATCAAATTATTCTATCTTTTGGATTTCAAATCAATAATCATGATAAGTATGTATATTCTAAGATCATCGATAATGATTGTGTAATTCTTTGCTTATATGTCGATGATATTTTAATTTTTGGAACATCTCTTGAAATTATTTCAAGTGTTAAATCTTTTCTCTCTTCTAAGTTTGATATGAAAGATTTAGGTGAAGCCGATGTAATCCTAGGGATGAAGCTTATCAAGTCCCATGAAGGGATAGCTCTCTCTCTTTCTCATTCTATAGAAAAAATGATCAAGAAGTTTGGTTATTCCAATCTTAAATCAATATCTACTCCTTTTGATCCTAGCTTTCATCTGAAGAAAAATTTAGGTGATCCAATTAATCAATTAAAATATTCTTAAATTATAGGATCTCTCTTGTATGTAGCAAACAGGACAAGACCTGATATTGCCTATGCCGTAGGAAGGCTTAGTAGATATAATCAAAATCCTGATCAATCTCATTGGGTAGCCTTAAAAAGAGTGTTCCGATATTTAAAGGGAACACTTAATCTCTCTTTGATATTTACTTAATACCCTAAGGTGGTTGAGGGTTACAGTGATGCTAATTGGGTCACTGATTCTCATGATTTAAAATCAACCACTGGATATTTTTCTTCTTGGCGGTGCTGCTATTGCTTGGGGATCCACTAAGCAAACTATTATTTCTAGAAGCACCATGGAGGCCGAGTTGATACCTCTAGATACCACCTGTAATGAGGCAGAGTGGATAAAAAATCTAATATCAGAGCTACCTTTGGTACCTAAGCCACTTCCAGCTATATCAATCCATTGTGATAATAAGGCCGCAATTGAACTGACAAATCAAAAGAGTACCAATAAAAAGATGAATCACCATATACGGCTTCGTCATAAGTCTATAAGACAACATAAGAAAAATGATGTTATCTCTTTGGAATTTGTCAAATTTGAGAAAAATTTGGCAGATCAATTAACCAAGGGATTATCTAGGAGTGGAGTCCTAGATTCATCGAGGGGGATGGGGCTTAAGCCCATTATTTGGTCACCAGCAGTGGATACCCAACCTCTGTGATTGGAGATCCCATGAATGAGATTCAATGTGGTAGAAACGAAGCTGATTGAGTGATCGTGTTAGAGCACAAATTTTGAAAAAAAAAAATTCAACCCATCCCTATGATGAGTGCTCTTATAAAGTGACAAAGTAAATTTGTGTAAGGTTGAGTGATTTTCTTAATGGATCCGAGGTAGGTTATATGCAGGGTATTAGTCACAAATACCCTTGGAGGATTCACCTATATGAGAATTGTCATATGAGGCCGTGACTAAAGGTTTGGGCTAACCTTAAGAAATTCTCATGAAAAATCAAGGTACTAAGCGCAAGGCCTTTAATATGCGCTGACCACTTAAACCCAATTGATTCATGCTGTGTGTGTGGTTAGTAGAAGTATGAGTCAAGGACCTAGTTCAAGGTCTAATCTACTATGGTTCCTTCATATGTATACAATCAACACTAAGTGAGGTTCAAGTCCACAGGACACCTCACCTATTGCAGTATAAGATGCCCTAATTTTTTTATATTAATTTATTATTTATTTTATTTTATTTTTAAACTTTTGTGGGGAATTGTTGACTTTTTTACCGGTTTAAAAAAAGGAAAAAGTTAAAAAATATCAATCCCACGTGCGTGGGTCGCGCTGGGAAAATGCTCGCCAGCGAGCATTTACGGCAAAGCGCGGCAATTACGCGAACACTCGAGCAAATGCTCGAGCGTTCTGCTTTTGTTCCATCTTTTCCTCTGTTCCAGGAGGAACGGTAACATGGCCTAACGGCTTAAAATATATATATATATGGATAGTCTAAAGAAATTTAAGGTAAAAAAAGAAAATCCAAATGCTAAAAGATTATTCATTTTAGAGAAGATCTGGTTGCTGCAAATCCTTGGAGTTGTCCTTGGAGCTGGGAGTCTATCTGCTTGGAGTTGGGAGTTTGTCTCCTGTTGCTGCAAGTGCTGTTTGGAGTTGGGAGTTAGTCTCAACCTGTTTGTCTCAACCTGGTGAAAGCTACTAGTGGTAAAAGTGTATTTAACTATTTATTTTATATTTTATTTGGGCATCTAAAGAATTATTGGGTTTACACCTTCACCCGATCGTGCTCGCGGTAGGAGGATCGGATCGAGCCGGATCGTTGTACCTTGGGGACAAATCGTCAACAACCCGCACGAGGGGGCGAAAACTTGTCCGTAGGGCAGTGTCTAACATGCCTCGACCAGTTTGATTCCTTTTAACTTTAATTTAGATTTTGAATTTAAATTTTAGATTAATTTTCTAGCATTTTCTAGAAAGGATTTTTCAAAAATCAAAACAATTTCTCTAACAGCAGGAAGTCTCAAAATACAGTCTGAGAAGCCTGTCTCCTCTTTCAGAGGGCACCTGGATGACATTCTCAATCTCTCGTGGTCGAAATCACGGGTATAGCTCAATTTCTCTGACTACATTTTGACATTTATACCAGAACAATAGTTTTATTTCAAATTCAGAAGTTATTTATCTTGTATTTTGAGTACTGAAATTTAACAGTTGTTCTAGGACATAAGGTTCTTATTGGTTATGGTTATGGTTGATCAATAATCGACAAGGTTAACTGACATTCCCCCCTTCCCCCCTCACCCCACCGAGAATATTGGCTGAAGGAAGCTTATAATTTGATCTGACACTTGAATTTTAGAACATAGATATTGTTTCTAAAGACTATTAACTTCCAGGATGCTTGAGGAAAATTTCTGCTGGAAGGTCAATGTTTAATGAGATGAAGGCGGGATTTAATTAGATGACAGTTTGAAGCAAAATAGATAAAACATCAGGCAGTGGTTCGGGCAGTACCTGATTTGATGCAAATACTTGATTCTTGCCTCCACTTGTTTGGCACATATCAGAGACTAATGAAGTAGATGATGTTGAAACAAAGGTATTAGCATTCATGAGATTGCTGAAACTGTTGTTGTTGCCGTGCTGAAACTGTTGTTGCTGCTGAAACTGTTGTTAGTTTAGCTTAGTTGCTGCTGAAATTACTGGTTATTTTAGCATCCACTTGACACATTAGATACCTTCAAAACACATTATATTTGATTCATATACATTTTTGCTTGTGTAGATTATGGTCAATAAGTTCATTTTTTATGATATTATAATGTCGCATTTATTGTTCGAATTAACTTTTTAATAATGTGCAGGAGAAGTTTGTTTTTGAATCCAGTGATCTCATCAATGATGCGATTGAAACATGATGCATATAGAGCAATTAGTTAAATTCAGATTCTATTCACACTAAATGTATAAACAATGTTTTATATCTGGACATGCTCATGGAACTGTAGTACTTTTTTCAATGGTCTATTTGACTGAAGATTTGAATTCTCAATAAAGGGATCCACATCAGTCAGGTGCTTGTATGATGTAGTATTGGTGCATACCATAATATTTATGTATCAGGTATCCTCGGTTTCTTTTTCATGCTCCCTTAACATATAATGTAGAAAATTCATATGAGCATGTGGTTAATTCCCTTGATATCTTGATACAGACATTCATATGCGCAAAGGATGCCACTCATCTATGTAAAACTTTATGTATCAGGTATCCTCAGGTTTTTAGTTTAGTTTAATTGCTGCTAAAACTGCTAAAACTTTATGTATCATGTATTCTCAGTTTCTTTTTTATTTTTCCTTAACATATAATGTAAAAAATTCATAGAAGCATGTAGCTAATTCCCTTGATATCTTGATGCAGATATTCATATGCCCAAAGGATGCCACTTATCTATGTGAAACTTTATGTATCAGGTATCCTCAGTTTCTTTAATTTAGTTTAGTTGCTTCTGAAACTGCTGAAACTTTATGTATCAGATATCCTTGCGCATGAATGTATGTGAATATATAATCATAGAGAAGCATTTAATGCATATTTATCAAAATGCTTTTGTTTAACCTTCTCTTTGTGTAGATTTTTCTTGTTCATAATCGCAAATAATGGATCAATTAGCATGATTAGATGGTTGTGAACTAAACTTCTTAGTTGTAAGAGATATTTCCTACTGCAAATATTGCTTGCAATTTTGGAAGACTGCTTTATTGTTTTACCTCTAAAACCCACTAAAACTCCTTGTAGTCCAACAATCCTACTCAGCCAGTTGCAAATATTTTTCACTCCTGAGTTTGTAGCCCTGGAGTACTAGACAGAGGTTCTTTCTGTTGCTCTGTTATTAAATGCTTATCAATCATGCTAGGACACTAGAGGATGTGCAAGTGGATCATTTGAGTAGGTGGAGAGCAATGTCAATGATGAAGGCAGAGTGGTGGGAAAAGGTAATCATGGCATAATTTATTTGTTTACATTTTGAGATTTGATTTGTTTTGATGTTTGCTCATATTTTTATTTTGCATTAGACTCAATGTACTACCGGTCACCAAAAGCACACTGGAAGGATCTTTCAAGGAAAGTGAGCAAAGTGTACTTTGACATGAGATGTCTGCAATGATGTCTTATTGGAACATTTATGAATTGCAATACCATTCTAGGGCATTGCTTACTCTAGTAATGTTTAAAAGAGAGCTAGAAAACTGGGGAAGTCATTTATGAATAGGACCTTTATAAATTATCCAGGACCTTATGTTGTGTTGTCTCATTCATGTGTTTTGTCTTATTCATGTGCTTTGATGGTTTATGTTAGTTATGGATATTGTAATTGATATGAATTATTGAGTTTCATTTATTAGTTATTTTGATGTTCATCTCTTGTTGTCATTATATAAAAATTTTGTATATGTAATGCATATGGCATGTAAAGAATCATATTACTTTTATTGATACGGTTTTTAATATATAAAAAAACTATGAAACAAACAAATTATATTCTTTACATGGAACAAACAAACAAATATTTATGGTTTTGATGTTTTATGTTAGTTATGAATATATAATTGATATGGACTAATAAGTTTCTGAATATTTTTTCATTTTCTTTTATTTTCTCTGTCAATAAAAGAAACAGCGTACAGTACGTGGGAGGTTATACGAGTTAGGAAAGTTTACGCTGGGGCTTAGGTTATAAAGTTAGGAAAGTTTACGCTGGCAGCTGCCTTGCAATGACACGGCAACAATAATGCATTGCGTATGCATTGCGTGACTTAAAAGCGTGCAATCGTAGATATTTAACTTCTTTTTTTTTTTTTCCGAATGACAAGATTTATATGGATGGTCTAAAGCATGGACAACTGAAACTCAGTATATCACGCTTGTTAAGGACAAGATTGAAATGGTCAACATTAGGCATGCAAGTTTCATCATCTGACTGGACGAATCTGCTGATCAAGCAACACAATCATGAGCCAAAAAGCCAAAAAAAGTTGATAAATCGCTGTGAGATGAAGAAAGAAAGAGAGAGAGAGAGGATAGCTAAATGCTACAATTTTGATGACCAGCCCCGAATCGAGTTGTTCAACCTAGCGCAACCAACATGCAGCTGTTTCTAAAATTAAATATGATCAGCACCTTCAAAGGAGAGGAGTTTAAAAAAAAATCGAATCATGCAAAATGGTTAACCAAAAAACTATACAACAAATTCACACTCTGAGGTCAGACTGCCAAAAATGAATGAAATATTTGGACCAAGATAACCCCAAACTAGGGGTGGCAATTTTTGACACACACGATAACTCGATACGAACACGACACGAATTAAATGGGTTTGGGTTGACTATTTTTTGGTACAAACCCGTGTATGACACGATCCGCCAACATGAAATTTAAATGGGTCATGTTCGGGTTCAACCGCTTAACCCGAATTGACCATTTGACCCAAATTGACCTGTGTATTTAATCGGGATAACCTGAACCCACCGCAGTCCAGTGGCCCATAGGCCCACAAGTCCACAAGGACCACAACCCGCTCGCTTTTAACTCTAGTTATTTTGGTATTTCCTTCGCTCGCTTCGCAGTTCCGCCCGCCCCTTCAACGGTCAACCCTAACCCCGCTCGCCTTCCGTAGTTCCGCTTGCCCCTTCAACAGTCAACCCTAACCCTAGCTTCTAGCCTTCTATTCGGCCATTCATTTTTGCCGCTCGCCTTCGTCGGAGCTTTGGAGTTGCCAGATCTTTTCGATTGTCATCGGCGAGCAATGAAATCGTCACCGGCAAGCAACGAAATATATTGGTAATTTTTGTTTCATCCCCGATTACCCTGTATGTATCCTTGTTCTCTGTGGGTTGTGGGTTGAGTCTTGCTAAAAACCGTCGCCGGAGAAGAGATGGTGACGGCATTCGGATGGATCTAGATCTCTAGATCTAGTTTCCGGCAAGGGTGGGAAGCCATGGCTGACTTCCAACGATGGTCGGGCTCCGTTGAAGAGGACTGCAGGTCTTCTAGTAAGATCGGGCTCCCTTCTCCCATCTCCTCATCTCTTCTTCACAAAATCAATTATCGTCTTCCCCATCTTATCAGAGTCTTCCCTATCTTTCGTCAATTAATCATTGAAATCATTGAAAAAAAGGAAGAAAAAAATTACGTGCAAAGATCAGGAATCAGTAAGCTTTCATGTTTATATTTCATTAATTATTATCTCATATTTATAATTACAAATGTTTATTTAAATTATTAAAATTTGGGTTACCGTTTAAATGCTAGGAATCAGTAAGCTTTCGTGTTTATATTCCATTAATTATTATCTCATATTTATAAATGTCTTAAATGTTATTTAAATTATTAAAATTTAGATTACAGCCGATGTAAATCTCGGGTCATAGGTCGGGTTAGTCGTGTTTCGAGTCAGATCGTGTTCATATCCAAATTACCAAACCCGTTTAACTCATAGGTTGTGTTTGGATTGATATGTTTTCAACCCGACCAACACGATCCAAACACGACACGATTGCCACCCCCTACCGATTGCAACCCCTACCCCAAACCCTATGAGGACCATATAATTTCACTGAGACTCAGCTTCTCCAAAGAAACGCCACTTCAGTGTACAGGAAAAATCTTCTGTTAAATTAAAAAAAAACAAAATTAAATAGGCAGGGACTTTTCAAACCCGCATCTTCCATTGAAGCCCCATGAGATAACAAACCAACAGATTTATTAAAAGGATAAGAAAGCAAGGAAAACCAAGGAGTCTGATGTAATAAATCAGACATCTTGCTAAATTGTAGGAAAAAAAGTGCATGGATGACGAAACGCACTGCTTGATCCCCGGTGATATGACGGAATTTTATTTAAACTAAATAAAAAAACCCATAATAATTTGACAAATTCCTATTATTAAGAACACTGTTACGATAACATAACACAAAGAAAGCACTTCTAGGAATAGCTACACAATTAAGTTATATATGCCTCATCCAAGTCTGATCATATCCTATTAAGTACACGATAAAGACAAAACTGCCAAACAAAAAATGCCCTAAATTGCTCGGCATTCTAAGCTTCCAACCTTTCAGGATCCTCAATAACAATGGCCTTGGTGGGCTTTGCAAGGTAGTCCGTGTACTCCTGTAATGGGGACTTGCTGAAGCGAGTTTCTCTCCAGAAGTCAGGTGTCAGGAATCCATACGTCTTCATGAGACAGTCAAACGTAGCCTGCAACAACATTCATCACATTTTATAACACACCAAATCAACACTAAATCAAGTTTTAATAAACTATATGCATGTCATCAAGATATTTACGAAGAGGATAATAAATGGCTCTGGTGAAATTACCAGTCATAAAAACACGGTAACCAGCACCTAAATGAGTTCATGTCAAATTGTAGAGATGGTTACATGGTAACATGCGTGTACAAAAAGGAAAACAACATCATTTTCCATTGTTATATAAACAGAATATATACTTCAGGAATCAACCTGAATGCAATCAACCTACCCTGCTCACAGGATTGGGTGGGTGTTTGGGTTGAGCTGTTTAGCAACCCATAACAATGCAAAACTCAACCTACAGTAGCATAACCTATCTCAGCCCAAAATTTTAAAATTTCAATTTACATATAAGGCTCTATTCTTTAGTGAAAAAAATTTACAGAAAAATTGGTCAACTTAGGGGTAAGTTGCATTTTCAATTTATTATTTACCTGTCAAATTAGGGGTAATACTTAACCAACTAGGAGATGTCTGAATTGATTTTTCCCAGATTAGGTAAAATAATTTTTTATCTTTCTCAAATTTTTATGGGTGGTCACGATTCTTCCTTCCCTTAATACTCCTTAATTCTTTCTTCCATCTACTTTTTACTCTCGATGCATTTCAACAAAAACTAAAAAGAACACACGTTTGTAAAAGATTTTATAATTAAAATAAAAATATCTTTTTATGATATAACATATTTTATAAGAGAATATAATACATTATTTAATAAATAGTATTTATAAAAAAATATTTTTATTTAAAAATAAAATTTATATATGATTAATATATCTCAAAAGTATGATTACAAAAATAATTTGATAAGAAAAAATTGAGCTTCAATCATATAGAGATAATATATAATTAGTATGCAAAGGCCTGGTCATATAAAAGATAAATAGAAAAATAAATAGATGTTAACAACTTATCCATAAAGTTATAATGTCAAAAAATATGGATAACAGATACCAGAGCCATTTTACCATCTAAATTATTTTCTATCTCAATGTTGTCTAGATAACACTTGAAAAAATATAGATTTTTGAGTAACTTTAATATCTCTAAAAAAACAAGGCCTAAGATATTTTTGTCCTTATATTTTAACATGTGTGTGTGTAATGACCATTTTATATTTCTACATAATAGATACCATTCAATCTGACCTAAAAACCAACTAGGCCTGCCTACTTGTTAAACTATCCCAACCATTAGCTTAGATAAGGTTAGGTAAAAGAAACAGTGACATAAAGATGGGATGATTTGATTAGGTTAAGAGATATAAGGTCAAGTTCCTAAAATAAAACTTAATAGGGTTAGGTAAAAGAAACTGTGACATAAGGATGGGATGATTTGATTAGGTTAAGAGATATAAGGTCAAGTTCCTAAAATATAGCTTAGATAGGGTTAGGTAAAAGAAACTGTGACATAAGGATGGGATGATTTGATTAGGTTAAGAGATATAAGGTCAAGTTCCTAAAATCTCTCGCCCTTCCCAGTACCCAGCACTAAGCCACTTAAAATATAAAGCTTGAGCTCCTTGACATAGAACATATAAACTCCTAAACTCTATTAAAGATTCAGTTAGTAAACTGGTTCCGTTTAGTAAACTTGATAGACCATACTTTCATCTAATGTAAATTTTAAAGCCAAACTAGACTTTTTTTTCCTTGTAATCCTTCATAACCTTAATGCTCCAAACTTACCCCTTCATAACTATCATTAGCTTCGATCATAATCCTTAATTTCATAAATGCTAGAATAAACAAGATACATAATTTATCATGCAGAAATTACCAAATAATATTCTCTCGCATTGGTCTGCTCCAATTGATGGAATTTCTTGCACAAGGAGATTAAAAAACACCTATAAGCTTTTGTTTTCTGCTTTTGTTTTCTAAATCATTCAAAGCCTGTATTTAAATTGTATCCTCCTTCCAAAACTATTTGTCAGATGAAAATTTAGAACAAACACGAGAAGTCAATCAAATATCAGAAGTTCCCAATTATAAATCAAACACATAATACCTGCAATAAAATCGTCAAAGACTTGCTCCGAAACAAAAGCAACTGATATTGCACCACATAATGCAAACCAAATAATTACTTCGTTGACAATCCAGTGAAGAATAAATAAAATATAAATCGCATGTTAACACACACACACACACACACGAAAAAAAACAGAAGACTCAGCATCTACTTACTTCGACCAGTGAATCCATTAAAAGAAATACGAAAAGATATAATGACTTAATTTATAAAGATTTAATTTTTTATCATTCAAACCTTGACAAAGTTTCCAAGGGTCTTGGTGGAACCACGAGATGAGGTGAAAACATCCTCGATCCCTGCGAACTGGAGCACCTTCTTGGGTACACGAGCAGCTACGATCCCAGCACCACGGGGAGCCGGGACCATCCGGACGGTAACCGACCCGCACTTTCCGGTGACCTTGCACGGCACAGTGTGGGGCTTACCGATCTTGTTCCCCCAGTATCCCCTCCTCACCGGGATCACCGAGAGCTTGGCCAGGATGATGGCCCCGCGGATGGCGGTGGCTACCTCCTTCGAGCACTTGACGCCAAGTCCGACGTGGCCGTTGCCGTCGCCGACAACGACGAAGGCCTTGAAACGGGTCCTCTGTCCAGCACGGGTTTGTTTCTGGACCGGCATGATCTTCATGACCTCGTCCTTCAGCTGAGGGCCGAGGAGAGTCTCCACGATTTGGTGTTCTTTGACTGCGAGGGAATGGAGGTAGATCTGCTCGAGGCTCTTGATCTTTCCCTCCTTCACCAAACGGCCGAGCTTGGTGACGGGAACCCATTTCTCCTCCTCGTCCCGCCTGCCACGCCGGCCGCCGCGCCGGTCGCCCCGCCCGCGGTCTCCGCGGCCGCGGCCGCGGCCAAATCCACGTCCGAAGCCGCCACGGTCAACGCCTCTCTCCGCCATATGGGGTGTGGGGATGTTGGGGTTAGGGTTTTTGCCGGTAGAAGAGGTGGAGGAGACGAAGCGCGAGAGGATTTGCGAAATGCTGCGGTCCTGCGGATGAGAGATTTTATAGCCGCGGCTCCTAGGGTTTCCTATCTGGATCAAGCTTTTAATGGGCCGGCCCATCCAGGATGCAAAGCTTGAATTCACACGAGCGCCAGCCCAAGTCAGAGAACGCATTCGTGGATCCTACACCATAGACGTGCGGATTTATGCGTAGGCAAATCATCGCCTTCGATGCAGATCATCCTACACCAAAGAATTGTACAAAGACTTTTTCGTAAAGAAAAAGAAGGGAATGCTACTGTTTGGATTGAACTTAGATTGGTTATGAAAAAAAAAAATCTTTATACATCGTCTTCAGTGTAGAATAGCCTCACCGGACGCATTGATTCACTCCCATGCAGACCCGCACTAAGGGGCCCGATCATGGGTCTCATACCATAAAAAGGTATATCCATGCACGGATGAATCATCATACTCAGTGCAAACCATCCTGCATCATAGCGGTGTACAAAGACTTTTTCACTTATAGAAAAAGTCTTGCTGCATCGAAGCTGTACCGCATCCGATGATTGGGGCATGGCAAGGGTAGAAAAGATATTCATGCACTTAGCATGCGTGCGTAAGCACCGCGTGCCAATCACCGGGGCTAATGCGCACGAGCTGCACCACACCCGTACACAATGACTTCCGATTGATTACTCATCTAAATTTAACACAGGGATTGTGCTTAATAGTATCTATCACTTCATTACATATGTGTCACAAGTATTAATTTTTGCAGATTGGCAAGGTTTCATAAACTCCTAAAACAAACGAAAAATTTTTTATATGTTGGTCCGATCAGCTAGTAGCTTAGCACAGACTAGAGCTTCTTCTTCCCACCATAAACGGAGAGTTGATGTCATCTAACATTGTGTCATGGTTATCCACTGGTATGGAACCAAGATAAGCTAGAATTTAGCATTTTGCAAGGCATATGTTTAAAAAATGGCAGTGAATTATGTCTATAAATCATGCCAAATTTGCTCTATTCTGAAAATAAGTTTTATCATAAAACAAAATAACAAGGATTTTGCGCACTCAAGTTTATCTCCATCTATGAAGCCAATTTCTGAATGCAATTACATTAGCTTAGTCGAGCTTGTATTCATTAGGTCGTAAGAAAACATGTACGGTTGCTTCAATATTACATTTACATATTTCAATTGAATAATTTTATTGCTGCACATAAAAGAAATTTTATAAGAACAAAATTTTGCAAGACCCAGTCAGTATTAAAAGAATTATTCTACATTTGGCGAAGCTACACAGCATGGGTCTACGGGAGTCGGTCAGCCCAACCTGGAAAAACGAAAACATCAGTGATGGTTGACCGAATTGAATCAACCACGACCAATCTAAGCCAACCACATAGCATCCTAACCAAAGGATACATGTTAGAGTGAAAAAAAGTAATTATTGGTTGATGTTAACATCGAAAAGTTAACAATTATTGTACTTTTTATTGGGATCTGACCGGGACAGCTTCGCTGGTTAATCGAACACCCCATTTGCAAAGGGACCCTTCCCACAAAGATTACAAAACAGAAGTCATGATCATTTCCACAAAGATAACAAAACAAAAGTCACTACAATAGTACACGCTTGCCCCAAAATGATTATACGTGGATGCAATTCCAATTACAATGGAAAAATAGCCACAACCTGACAAACCTTGCACTGAAAAATTAAGCAAAGGTAGCATCTTCCTGGGCATGATGGCAGGGAAATATATTTGCAGACTACAAAGCTCCAGAGATCATCAAACAGAAATAGAGATTTATCACAGCCAAATCATTTTATATTTTTTTTCCCAGTTGCTGCTTTTATTTCTTCATTCCTGTTTTATCCATTGGATCAATCTGGTTAGTATAGCATGAACCAGAGCAACACCTTGTCATTTGCTTACCCCAATGAAAGGCTTGTGAGACCACACATCCAAACGACACCCACCAAACACCACCACTAACCAAGAAGCCAACAGGCACATGCACCAGCACACATGAACACATGCCAAAAAGAGCAGGCACATGAAATTTGTTATGTCAATACAAATGCTGTTCCCACATGTGAATTTGAGCTGCCTCTTGCACAGAGATCACAGTTTGAGACAGGTTTGCTCGGCAGGTTAATTTGCCAGAGTATAAGTTTGATTTCTTCCATCCAACCTCCATGCTATACATATAACACAACCCCATTTCTTTCTGACAAAGCTTCATTCCCCTCCCATGATTAAGCCAAGCATGCCAGCATTATTACATCTTCCACATCATAAAAGAATAATAGTACACAAAGAAACTAGAACATAGATTTAACAAATAACTTCCAGGGAGAACAGGGCAACAGAAGCTTCTTGTTCATGTCATTCTTAGGCAGTGAAACTAATCCAAATTGACGCAAGGTAACAGTTCAAAAGCATGCCGATTGAAGGACTCAACAAGCTGCAGGGGTTGACCTTATACAGAATGGATTATTTGTTTGCCTCAGGCTTCTTTTCTGCCTACACACCAACACCAAAATGGCTCCACCCATGATAAAATAAACAAGGAGAGCACCAATGTACCCATGCCACCAAGGACAGCAACTCACCGTGGGAACACAAGGCAAACATTTACAATATCAAGGCATAGAATCACATGAAAGTGTTATGGCTTTGCCTTTTTATGTTTCTGAGAGATGAAGCGAACTGTTTGCTTTCCAAGTTCTAGGGTCTTGGATCTTCCATCATCTAGATGAACAGATAATGATGAAGTGCCTTCAACAACATTAGAAACCACCCCCTTGTGCCTGCATTACAGAAACTTGCAATTTAGCCAATTGATTTAGGGCATCTGAACAGAGCATTTGCCACAATTTGATGCCTATCATCAAAGGAGTAGACTACTCTTGTAGCAAAGTTATCACAAGAGGACTGTAACAACAATATCTAATAGATTTCAGCTATAAAGCGCAGACAGATACGTGATATGGATATAACACAGTATCGATATACTGATACAGTAAACCTAGAAATAGTAAGATACAATATGGCTAGACACATCCATATATGCATGTGTATACGCAAAAACATGCAAAAACAACTATATGCATGCATATATGTAAGCATGCATGTAAAAAATTAACCTATAAAACAAAAAATCATCTATGAAACACAGTAGACTACTAAAATAACAGTCCATATTTTACATAGCAGCAACAACTTTTACAAGCTCACCATTGAGTCATCATTCAAATCCATTGATCCTAATTAATGCCTTGTATTTTAATATTAACATCATAGTATACAAAATTGACCATGCATCATTAGAAGGTTAACATTAGAAAAGAAAGAAAACAAACTCCACTCATTTGTGGAGGTATTACTGAAGTGTCTCAAGTGTACCCAGAAGTATCTGGAATATTTTTTTAGTTTTGAAAAATAAAGTACTTTACACAAGTACTAGATACATATTCATGAGGTATCCAACAAGTATCAATATAAGACGGTATGTGATTTGAAGTATCTGTACTTCCTAGGAGTTCAATTACCACTACTAACTAGTGAGTTAAATCATCAAATGCCAAAAGCAAATTTTGACCTAGCGCGTAGGGTTCATTTTATTCATTTACTTCAAGATTTCAGTCTTCATTAGATGGTTCAAAGAGAATGTTTAATTTTTCTAGCTGGCTGATACAAATGATAAAAGCTACCAAACAGATCGATAAAGAAAAATATACTAAGTTTTCGCAACATGTTACAGCATGCATGAGTGTTTGCCAAGAAGTTAATACAGAAATTGAGCTCAAAATTATCTAACAAACCATCCATTTTTTAATGTAACATTAAAACACTTTTCAGATTTTATTGAATCTAATAATAAACCAATGGAGAATGGAAAATGCAAGGTTTCAGTTTTTTTTTCTTTGAAAAAAAAAAAGAGGATTTATTGAATGGTCCAAAAGGGATACATGGCTTAATGTGGCCTCCAGACTAATACAAGTCAGCAGATAATAGGTTTTCAGCTTGTCTCTGATATATCACTTTTCCAAAAAGGAATCTGTATCAGTCATAATTTCTATAATAAGGATTGAAGATTATGTCAAGCTTACAACTCACAACACTATGATCAGATGCAAGTTATTAAAGCAAAACTCACCATGAATTCTCTGATGCTTCATGAACTTCGACTCTCTTTCCAATCACATCCTTACCCAACTTCTGCAATATCCAGTTTGCATCAACAACTTCATCTGCTGAATCTTCCTGATTCAGCATTTCATTGTTATCATCCACCTGATTATTTTCTTTGTAAATTGATGGTCGCTTTCTCTTTGATCTCTGCCCCTTGACAGGATTCTTCTCCTCTCCTCCACTAGGTGCCCAGGAACTTCGCTGTTCAAAATATGGGTTCTTGAATTTTAACTTCAACAATGGTTTGGGATCATTGGATGAATTGGAAACAAAAGATGATGCAGCCACATTATGGATTTCACTTTGCAAATTAGCCGCTGTACCCGGGGAATTTTTCCCTGGCAAATCATCATCTGCTAAAGTGGCTTGAGACCTAGTCTTTATTGCAGGGTCTACCTCTGTGTTTGTTTTTCTTATTATAATAGGACTTCTGCGAGCAGTCACAGGTTCACATTCCTTAGTACCAATAACCCTGCCTTTCGTGTGCGTCTCAGATAACTTTCGGAGCTTTCTGACACTATCTTCTCTATCTCCATGTCTTGAACCTCTTATCTGAGTTGAGTTTTCAAGTTTAGCTCCTGAAAATATAACACAGTCAAGAGTTTTCTACCTAAGCATATAATCGATTAAGTAACATCATGAGATAGTTTGAGAGCCTCAATTCATTACAGAAGAAAGAATCAGCTGCGACATGATAAAATTACCTTTTCCCTCATGGTTTCTGGCAAGTACAGGATGAGCATCGAGTACATAATTCTTAGATTCTTTCTTCTCTAGCTGGCTCATGCCTTCACTGCCTGTAACCAAGGTAATGTAATTGTCCTTGAGAAGACAGTTAAACAGATGATTCAAATTTCAAAACATAGGTGGATACAGCTTTAATATATCTTCTTTATTTTTAATACAACAGCTCAGATAAGGACTAAACCATGTAAAAAGCAGGAATAAAGGAATTTACATGAAGTTATCTAGGAAAAGGGACAAAGAACAGCAAATAGAATCTGAGTAAATTTATTATAGCTTCATTTACTAAAAGAACTTCTATGTTTGAAATGCATTGGTTGTAGTAATTTATCATAATGATAAATCAGGGTAGCGATAATCAACCATGTATTGCAATAGCTAAAGCTGGTAAGAATATATTATCAATAATGAGCAATTCAACAATATGACCAAATAAAGTTTGGGATGTTTTGTGATAAGCTTTCACACTATTAAAACCAAGATCTGGTCTCATATGCCAAATTTGTACAGGCTAGGGGCAATAAAATGTGGACTAGCCATACCATACCATTAATCAGCCGCTACTTGATCCCATGAGAGATTTAAGTTTTAACCAATATCCTTCATTGTGAAATGTAATGCTCTAAAACCAATAAATTAAGACCTTGGATTAAGGACATTTTAAAGCAACTTGCTATGTAATTTAGAAATGATTTATGAGAGATGAATGGATTGATTTCTGATTATCAGCATTCGTGGTGCAACTTCAAGTGGGCAATGATACAATGAAATGCCTTAGCATGACATAAAATGGGCTAGAACAAGCCTGACAAATTCTGAACCAGATGTAAAATTTGAGAACAGAGAACAGAGACAACAAGACTGGTCATGGAAAGGCATGTACCATTCGAGGCATTAGCATCTTGATCCTTGTGACAGCTTGAAGCTTCTGACTTAGGAGAACCAGGTGCATTTCTATTTTTTGAACCTATATGTATGACTAATTTAGTTCCTTTCACAGTCTCAGTTTTGCCTGAATTTTTTCCAGCACCCTCTTTGACATGTAATCCTGGTGATTTACTATGCTTTATATGGACCTTAGGCATCTTATCAGAGTTGTTACCTACAACTTCCTCCATGAACATCTCGTTATTATTCCCATATGATCAACAGAAGACTTCCCTTTATTGCCTGGGCTTCTGCTCAAAGGAGATAAGAAGTCATCCTGTGCATCATTTCTGTATGACTTTGTCTCATCAAACATAGGGTTGTTAAGGCTGCTCTCTAGTGACCTCAACTCACGCTGCCTTTCAGTATTTTGATATGGCTCTTCAGGCTTAGCAGAAAATTGCACTTGATGGCCCTTCTTTATAAATTTCTTAACGGATGATTGCTTGGAGAAACTTTTCCCATGTTCTTTAGAGTTCTTGCTTGATTTATCAGTCAAACCTTTGACAGAAAATTTTGATGACTTCCCATAATCACTCTTTGGCATAACTGGAGTAGTTTCATCATCATCTGAGTAGGGACAAATAGAAAATATCTCCTCCTGAGTTGGCAGTCCAGCAGCAGCTCTCAAGCTCACAGTTAGTTCATGGTCAGCTTTATCTCTCCTCCGCCAAAGCTCTCGAACAGCATCTTCCATATCTTTGACCTGGCCACTATGAATTGTATTAGTTATAACACAGACAGGATATAGCAAATTCCCTGCCAACTACCAGAATAGTAAATGTCACCCGGTAACAATCTCCACGGCATGCAGGACATTTGTAGTGCAAGTTTCCATCTGCTTGGAACTGCTCATACTTTTCCTCACTGCAAGACACACGGTATGGAGTCAAGAAGCCAAAGATTGTGTTCAGCAATCTGCTAAGAAGAAAAGAAAACTCTTCTTCCAAGAAACTATAGTTTTAGACAAGCTGTGAATAAGGCGGTTTTAACTCATGGATGCATAAAATGACACACATCTAGTAATTGCAACAATGCAATTAAAGTGGAGTCCAGGAAAGGTTTGTTTTCAGCACATCATCACATCAAGAACAGTTAATCTCTTATATATTTGTTCAAATTTCACGAACCTCCCAACCAATATTAAAAATAATTTATTGGGAAATCAATTGTACCGAGCTTTTCATGATACTAACTGACAACCATGTGTCGATTTTGTCAGAATTAACCCTGGTATCCATTCTTATAACTAGAATCCCACATGTGCTTCAGACATGGGAAAAATGAAGATGGAGAACTGCAACTTTGAGGGAGGCTGTAGAACTCTCTCTCTCTCTCTCTCTCTCTCTCTCTCTCTCTCTGTAGACACACATATATACATGCATACATACATACACACACACATCTTTTTTAGGAGACCCTGCTCTCTCTCTGCTTTCAGAGTATGGATTTTGGAGTCATGCCAACATCCTTTAAAACATGGAAGGTCTTTCAGTCCAACATGCATGTGCAGGACTCTCAGGCCTTCCATGTATGCATGCATGTATATATACCTTTCCAGTACATATAGAGACATGCATAGTTTCTGTACATGAAAATGTCACTCTTTAAGAAGCTAAATGAAGCAGAATGAGAGATAAGACTACAAAGAAATGTTCAGGACAGTAAGCCGATAGACAATTCAATACAAACCTGATGCCATCACATACACAATGCACCCACTGTTCGCAAACATCACAGCAAACCATGGGTGTCATTTCAGAATCTCTGTAGACCTGCCAAATTTGAACAGGAAAATTTGATCTCTCATTAATTCTAGATGGATATACTTGTACATTTACAGGCATATCACAAGCAAAAAAGAAATATAGTCCAGAGAAAATACAAAATGGAATGGGACAACAAATTTAAGCTTCAGGTATGCCTATATGTCCGTGAGATGTCAGCATCTTTGCTTCATAATCCATCAAAATGTCTTTGAAGCAAAAGCAGCTAAGCATGAAAACCAAGCATATTTACAAAAAGCCCATTACCTACCAAAGAAATTTTAAATCACAACTTCAATGGTAAGAACACTTCCACAGACACTAATTCTAAATTCTAACTAGGAATATTTCAGTAGAAAATCAATTAGTTTATTTTTCTTGAAAAAAATAACCATTACCTTCAAGCAAACAGGACAGTATTTTCCTTTCACAAACAATCTTCCACAAGCATCACAGCAGGTATACCCTAAAAACCACCTGCATGACCAACAAACACAGCATGCCATGTCAAAATAAGTTACAATGCCAACATAAACACTGACTTGATTACCACTCCTGTAGAGAAACATTACATGCATCAATAATTCAACAAATGTACATATCATGTGAAGAAAACTTGAGACAAAAATGAACACCCAATACCTGGTGCTAAGTCCACTTCCAGGGACAGTTGACCCACAGCTATGACATCTTGTGTGCTTTGGACATAAATAAGGGCCATGACTGACATTCTGCAATTTTTTTTAAAAAAAAATGTTACATAAAATGGTAACTTCACAATTTTCAGATGAGAACCTAAGAACCATATGCACCTTGTGTGGAGGCTGCTGACAGTAGCAATGGTAAGCACCATCACACCTTTTACAAAACATTAACTTAGTGGGATCACCAGCTCTTCGGCAAACCTGAAGAACAAAAATTTAACTGACATCAAAACCTATTTGGCATTGCCATCAACACAACATGGAAGGAAGTGAATTTGCCTCTGTTAGCAAAACTGCAGCAACCTGCTGTGAGTTGATCAATATGGAATAACCATCCACCCTATGCACCATCCGAAATAGGCAAACAGGAAGTTTTTATGACTTGCATTTGTTAGTTTAGTCCTAAGTCCCAACCTTAGAGTAACAGAAACTAACAGAAACCTATTTTTTGTGGGTTAGTTTCAGCTCAGTTCCCAGTGAAAATTATCTGTTTTGGCCCATTTCCTGCAGAAACTCTCTTTTGGCCTTCATAACTTGATTCAAAGGCTCCTTTGGCAAACATGTATAGCCCCAAATTTTTTCCTTCAAGTCCCATATTTCTCTCAAGCCATGATATATAACATGAAGCAACTAAGGCTTCATCCATATCATATTAGTCAGTGGATCTCCTGAGTACAAATTGCAGTAAGGGAGGATTGAAGTTTGAACAGTTATAACAAACTCCAAGAGGCAAAGTCTGAACAAGTTACTTGTACCTTTAACCCACCTCTTATAGTTTGTAAAATCATGGGTATATCTTACTTATGAACCATGAGAAGGCTTTTACATGAAAGGAACATTTATGCTCTGTTTGGATGGAGAGAAAAGTGGAAAGAAAGAAAATTGAGAGAGACAAGTGGAAGGAAAGAAAATTGGAGAGAAAATATTTTCTCTCCTGTTTGGATGAGTGGAAGGAAAATAGAGAGGAGAGAAAAGTTAATGATTTACAATGATTTACAATGACAATAATATCCTTATTATAGATGATTAAAAAATACATCGGTTGTTTTTTGGAAGGGTCAATATTGGAATGAAAAAAAAAATGAAAGAGTACTTTTGAGTTTTCTCTCCGAAATCTCTCCGGTTCCGGAGAGAAAACTTTTACATGGGGCCCATCACTTTTTTCCCTCTGATTTCTCCTCTAGTTTTCTTTCTTCCCTACTTTCACTCCATCCAAACAAGATAAATTTCATTTTCTCTCCTATTTTTCCTCCTAGTTTTCTTTCCTCCCTAGTTTTCTCTCCATCCAAACAGAGGGTTAATACTCCAAGGCTTTGCTGCGAAACAATGCCTTTCTCCTCCTATGAGGAAAGCTTACAAACAAAGAAGCTATACTGACAATTCCACCCCAACATATCTTAAAGTCTTGGCATCATTATATAAGAGTAAGTAGATGATAAAGAGAGAATTGAAGAGCTCAACAGCCTTCTCACCCAAAAAAGAATTACACAAGGCAAAGTGCCAATACCTAAAGCCTAAGCATCAATGAAACTTCTACTTTTCGCTAAATTGTCCAAAACTAAGTCACTTAGAAGAGTATAAAGTCCTTCCACTCCTCAAAAGTTACAAATTCCAAAAAGAAAAATCTTAAACCATAATGTTGTCAGTAAACATCATCCCAGCTACTAGGGCATAGTCTAAAGCTAACTAAAATGCATCTCCTTTATGTGACTAATGAATGAAACAAGAGGGGCAAGCCCATGAGCTCCCATGAATGAGACAAAGAACTAACCTCACAAATGCGACAAGAAGGGCAAGCCCATGAGTTCCAATGAAATAGATCTGCAAGTACAGCACATTTAAGTACAGAAGTAGTGAATGGCTGCCTAAAAGAACTCAGACAACAAAGCAGAGACCTCTATATTCAGCCCAAACTTTCAAGCAGCTCCGATGATATTTCTTACTGCAAAATTTGCATGACAACATCTTCATAGCTCTTTCACTGCTTTCATTTTCACCAGAAAAACAAATACGGCATATAACCTTGACTGAAGAACCTTGATCTTCTGTACCAAGATTATTAGCTGCTTCTCCTAGTACCTCCTGTGACAGCACAAGCAACTTTGTCAGCTACCATCCAAATGACTATCTACACTTCCAAAAGAAATCATTCAGGAAAGAGAAAAACTATAGGAGACTAAATTAGTAACATCTGGATTTTGAAACAGTAAAAAAATCCATCAGCATACTTAACTATTCAATAACGCAACACAAGAATGTTCAAATCAAATTTTGTACATCTTGGGGGCAATGCAACCTGATCATCCTCACAAAGTCAAGTATGTTTCATTTCCATTCATAAATACTCAATAAATTTACAATAACTAGCACTATCATCGTTGAAATTAATTACTTCAGGCAAACTGTCTACAGTAGGAAAATTGGATGAAGGAAATGAAGGAAAGATCATAAGTTTCATACAATGCAAGCATAACTTCCCACAGGTTAATAGAGAAATTTCAAATGACTTAGTTACAAAACCAATTCGATCATTACTTATTTGGAATTTCATTCTCACAACAAATTATGCTGAGAGATGCATCAACTATGAAAAAAGTCATGAGACAAACAATAAATCATGGTCAGATCTCTAAAACAAAAGGCAAGCTAATCAAATACTCGATCAGCATGCTCAATAAACATGGAGCAAATTGGGAGGGTGCAGTTATGGCCTCTGACCGGATGTCTAGCACTACTACACTATTGATCCAGGAAGTTAAATAAGCCAGTTATGGGTAGCATCCCCCACAATACAATGGACCATTATCATATATTATATTGAAATGTAGTATTATTACTGTATACCTGCATAAGTTGCTAACATTACAATATCTTCAAATCCTGAAATTCATGTGGCCAATGACCAAAGAGGGAAAAGATGTTCAACATGGTTGTTGTGGCCAATGACCAAAGAGGGAAAAGATGTTCAACATGGTTGAGTAGAGATCAACAGATTAAAAAATTCAGTAATATATTTCGGTAAACTAACTCCACCAAGGCCGGTCCCAAACCCGGATAAAAAAGGAGGGTTGCATTAGGCAATTGACAACCAGCGTAAAACTCCGTCAGATCCCTAAAAACATGAATCTACTAAATCAAACTATGCGAAGGTCCTGAATAGAGCAAAGCGGAGGAAGCATATTCATGTAGCCGACCCCATATAGTTGGAAAAAGGCTTAGATGAGTTGAGTTAAGTATATTTCTGTAAACATTTGGATTTATGCCCGCAAGATCGACCATAGAACCTACTTATCTATTAGGGAGATTGATAGAGAAGTATAGAAAAAAGAAAAAAAAAAGATCTTTATATGGTCTTTATTGATTTAGAGAAAGCATATGATAGAGTACCTAAAAAAATAATATGGTGAATTTTAGAGAAAAAAGAGTTACCAAAAGGTATATAGAATTGATAAAAGATATGTATGATAAAGCAATAACTATTATTAAAATAACAATAGAAGAAACTAGTGAGTTTTCAATTACTGTAGGTTTACATCAGGGATCTGCCTTAAGTCCGTATCTTTTTGCACTAGTTATGAATGAATTAACCAAATATATTTAAGATGATATCCTATGGTGTATGTTATTTGCAAACGATATAGTGTTGATTGATGAAATTAAATCTGAAGTAAATGCTAAGCTAGAGATTTGGAGAGAAACTTTAGAATTTAAAGGTTTCTAAATTAGTAGAACTAAAACTGAATAAATGAAATATAATTTTAGTGGTAGTAGAAATAAAAATGAAGAGATAGTGAAGATTGCAAGCCAAGAGATACCAAGGAGTGAAAAATTTAGGTATTTGAGATCAATTATCTAGCAAAAAGGTGAAATACATGAAGATATGACTCATAAAGTTAAAGCAGGATGGATTAAGTGAAGGAGTGCTTCGGGAGTATTGTATAATCGATGCATCCCATTAAAATTAAAAGAAAAATTCTATAAAACCGCTATTAGGCCAGCTATGCTATATAGAACAGAGTGTTGGGCAGTACTGAAACAACATATGAATAAATTAAGTGTAATAGAAATGCGCATATTAAGATGGATCTGTAGTAAAACTTTAAAAGATAGAATTTGAAATAAATATATACAGAAATGATAGGAATAGCTCCAATTGAAGATAAAATGAGAGAAAACCATGCTTCAATTAGAAAGAGTGATCTTCTAATGGTCTAAGGTAATAATAGAGGTAAAAGTAGACCTAAACTAATATGGACAGAAATAATTAAAAGAGATATAACATTTATAATTTAAGTATCGTTTAATCCAGAATAGAGCAGAGTGGAGGAAGCAGATTCATGTAGCCGATCCCATATAGTTGAAAAAATGCTTAGATGAGTTGAGTCGAGTATATTTCTGTAAACAAAGCTAACTTAATCTAAACTTGAACTGAACCATCACATTCAAGGTTTCAAATCCCATAAGATAGGGCTATTCCAGTTTTTTCATCGAACAGGATGTGATGCCATCCCATTCCATCACAACACTTGAGATGAGAGACATATTAGGATGCACTGGTTAGGATGCCTATATGATAGCAGGATGGTCCCATCCCAACAATTGGGCGGTACCCCATCCCACATTCCATGCAACATCTCTCTGGGATTTGAAACCACTACCATTAACAACCCAAAGCACATTGATTCAGACAAAGAAGCAACTGAAAAAGCATGGCTCCTGAAGACTATCCAAACCTATTTATTGAAACACTGCACAAATCTTGTAAAAATGGTCAAAGACTTGCTAAAGAAATGGTGAAAATGGCAACATATGTTGAAGAGAAGAGATCATGATATGGACAGATTTGATGTCAAGTAAACTTTATAAGTAAAAGTATTGCAGTTGCCTATACAATACAAATGTGACAATGACTAACCAAAGTCAGGTCCACTAGTAGGCATCCCTCTCATAATTCCATATGTCGGGGAGAGGCTTTGGGTTCGAAACTAGATGGTGGCATTCTCACCATATGTGAGACCCAGTCTTTTGGGCTAGCTCACTTTAAATTAAGATCTAATTTCATTGGATTGAGTTAAAAAAATAATCAAAAGTATATAATTAGAATTTTTGATTGAAACTATATTCATAAGGTTTGGTATTGAGTTAGCTTTTGACTTCATACATGCCAAGGAAAAAAAGGTACAGGTAAACCGAAAATCACATGAGAGAAAGTGATAAAGAAAAACTTAGAAATTTTATATCTTACAAAAAAATATGACTTAAAATAGAACTGAATGAAGAAAAAGGATTCATGTAGCCGACTCCAACTAGTTTCGGATTAAAGCTTTGTTGTTATTGTTGTATTGAGTTCAATTAAGAAAGTTAGGAGCTATTTTATGAACATATAATAGTGCCAATGAACTTTTCATAAATTACAAAAATGACATTAACAGTGATTAAAGATGATTTTTAATGTTTTTATCCAAGATTTTATATTTCAAAATTATGTTGGATGAGTTAAAAGTTAGTTTTGAGTCAAGAACCTATTTTAAATATTTAATGTATATTTATCTCTTTGATTTTCTCGAACAATAGTATCCTACAAGAACTGAAAAAGTTTATTGGTTTTAGAAAATTGCTATCTTATAAAGAGTAAAAAATTTATTTTCTTTAAAAATTCTTTATAAATAGGGCTCAATTGAGGTCTTTTGATATTAAATCAATAGCTCAAAAGGATAAATAAAGTGAAGGTTAAAAGATCAAGAAAATTGATGGAGCCCTTAACATCAAAATTTGAGGATTAGTTTTCATCAATTTTATTAGTTCTCACCAATTTATTAGAAACACGTAAGTAACCTGATCATAAATTAGAATAATTTACCAATTATGCATGATTGTTAAAAGTTATTTATGCACTAGAAACTAAATATTTAGATTTTAATAATTACTACGGGATATAAATTCTTGATAATCCATTATTTTGGAATATTAGTGTTTAGTAATTTGGAAATGCTATGATGGAATTAAAGATTCAATTTTGCATAGCACATTTATTAAATATTAGATCAAGTAGGATATGATTGGTTTACTACTACTGCTATTTTTCTAGAAATATTATCATGTGAAAATTATTTATGAATTTTATTATGAAATAATATAACATTGAACACATTGATTAAAAAGATTATCGAAAGCAAAATAACTGAATCATTGATAATTGATTACATGATTGATAAGTAAACTCTCAATCTACTATGTTTATGTAAGACAAATGATAGATATCGGGATCTACCATCACAGAAGATATATACGGCGATCGGACCCCTATGCATAAGGTTATATGTGGTGTCCTATCACAAGAATTGTATGTATTGTAGTTTATAAAACGAAGAGTTATTTTCACAAATGTTAAAGTATAAGCATAAGATGAAATATTTTGACAATTGATATTTTGTTATGGTAACATGCATTCCTATTTTAAATATTATGTATTATTGTATTTTTATCAAAATATTACCAAAAACAAAAATTGCTTTACATATATAATATGAGTGCATAATTATACTTTCCTGATTCACTAATTTATGTTTAGTGTTACTTACTGCACCTTAGTTCATAAAACTCTCTTCATTGTTTTTGTTCCAGATACAAAAAATTGAATTGGGATATGGGTAGAAGTTGGCCAAGTCCTTATCAGAGTTGATATTAGGTTACAAGTTTGAGTTAGTTTGATTCAAATGCTAGAGTTTTCTTATTGGCCATTTTATTGATATTGTATATTTGGCTCATTTGATGTTATGACACATTTAACTAGTTTTATTTAAGGAATAATTAGATTATCGATTAGTTATGTTTTAGTGATGACATGTTTTAGTAAGATGCCTTGCATGCTTCGGATTTAATTCCCAACATGTAGTAAATTGTCGGTCCTATATCCATATCGGGCCTAGGACATGACACCATATATCTCTCGAATAGAAAAAGAATAAGATGACAATAGTTTAAGAGAAAATTTCATATAGTTTCAACGCCCAGGAAGTTGCTAATGGATCCACACTATGGATGGCCGATAAGTTGAATGGTTTGGACAAATAAAGGTTTTGATATCAAGGCTTCTCATATTGTTTCAAGCAAAAAGTGAAGCCCTGTTTGTTCCTTGTCCTTAAGGATAAAACTAAAGGATAAGTGGAGCATATTTACTCTTAAGGCTTTGGGCCACATTTAGATGCGTAGATACCAAATTAATACAATATTTCAACTATGATTAGTAAGCAAGTTTTAGAAGCCAATATCTCAGCCATCTCAATGGGTGCTATCTGATATATAGTTTGTAGTTGGAGAATTTAACTTCAACCAAAATGCTTAAGGGGTTTGCATCCCAAATTATCAAGCAAACAACTCCTCCCCTACATATAAAGGATATTCCTTTTATACCATACTCCAACATCCTCATTCGATTTCTCATTTCTACCAAGATATGGGCAAGTGCACCACACATGAGGGTAAGATGATTTTATTTTAAATATTTTGTTTCACTAAGAGGGAAAGAGCAACATAGTCAATTTGATCAACTAAAAGGAAAAGGCAAACAATGAAGGAAACATCCAAAGATAGGAAGAGAGAGTTAGAGGGAAATAGGGATGGATTAAATAGGATTACATAAAGAAAGTAAGGTAGGTTAGGATAGGAATATTATTGGAAAGAAAAAACTAGGGAAATTTGTTTATTTCGGCATTGTAAATAATTGCTTTGCCATTATAGGAAAAAATAACAAATGCAAAGATCAAATTTGTTAATTTAGTTGATGCACAATCATATCAAGATCAATTTCATAATGTAAAAGATCCAGAAAGATGCTCAAAAAGATTTGTTTTTATTTATTTGAAAGCAAGGTTCGTTGTACTAGGAATCAACACCATTTCGGTACTAGACCGATACGAATTCGTACGGATGTACCATACCAAACCGAACCAATGGCATACCAATCAAGTAGACTAGGAGGCTTCAACCTATGAATTGTTCCAAATTAGGCCGAACCAAGCGGTTCAAGTTAGTACGGTATGTCCATATGGGTTCGATACAAGCGGTTCACCTCCCATATCGAATCAGGAAGTCAAACCGTTCCGATTCCAAACCAATTCGATTTGTTTCAGTTCACCCAATTCGAGGCAGTTCAGCTAATATTGTTTAAAACACCGTTCCGATTCCAAACCAATTCGATTTGTTTCAGTTCACCCAATTCGAGGCAGTTCAGCTAACGTTGTTTAATACATTAAAAAACAAAGTCCAAATATGTCAAGTGAGAAATAAACTAAATTGTATTCTAGTAGACAAGGCAAAAAAACATATAAAGATATAAGTTCACCTCGAACAAGCCTTAGCCCATGCTTATCATTTCCAAGAAACAAGCATTATGCTTAATTGTTAATATAGTTCTATACTACCATATGGTCCATGGATATCTCAGGTTGCCTCTGAAAATATGTATGCACACATAAGCCTACAAAACAAAGAAAAGTGTTATCGTCACCATCATTATATTTCATGTAAATGGCTTCCTTTATTCTGCCTCTTGAGCGGTATTTTTTTTTCCTCGTCCACTAATTGAACATGTACAGCATGCTAACAATCAGTTTTATCACCTTTACAAATGAACCAAATCCTCATTCTAAATATAACCAATGAAACATGTTTAGCTCTCATGCATCAGCTCAATTCTGCCTTAGAAGATTGTAGGATAAAAGAGAAATACCATAGAAAATGGTTGCAAAGATATGAAGCTTTGGTTCTAGGTCTTTGCCTCCAAAATAACTAAATATCTTTTTCTTTACATTTCAAATTTAATATCCCCAAGGAAATTGCTAATTTTAAGTCTGAAAGTCTTATTAACAATAAATGTCTCATTCTAAAAGTGAAAGAAATCAAGTAGATTGTACTAGATGGATTATATAAATGCTATGTAATAAGGTGATTTGGATATGGATCCTACAATCCAAAGGATCATATGATCCATTATCCAAGTCTCAAATTCCAAGTCAGGATCTCACAATAAAAATTAATCTTATGGTGGGTTCTTCAAACTTTTCTTAAAATAACTCCAAAGGAGGGCATTTTTCTTTCACAGGTCTTATTCCACGGCATTTATGTCTCCTAACAAGGTGGTGCAATATGAAGACACACTTCATGTTGAATAGAGGGGCCATAGATAATCCGTTGAAGGGTTACATGTGCAGCCAGGACCACCATAGGAAAATTTTTTATTTGAGGCATCAAATTTAGCAAGGGGGAAGTCAGGTTGTGTCTTAAATAGGCAGCATCCCAACCACGTATCTTCATCATATCTCACTAAATATTGGATCAAAAGTTCACAAACATCCATCAGATAATCTTCAAACCAGTCAAGGGTTCCGAGCTTGCTGGGCTTACTATAAAGAAGGGCATATTAAAACAGGCACTATTTAGAAAGCTGCATACATATAGCTTATCCACAAGAATATGCGTGATTCTCTGATTTTCCAACATATCATAGATGTATAGATGTTTCAGGCAAAAGATGCAAAAGATTTGTTTTTAAGTATGAATTAGAAAAATATTCATAAAGATACCTTCTGTAGTTTGTTTGATAGCAAGGCCAACACCAGCACACACTTCACGTGAGAGTGTCACTTGACCAGATACTGAATTGAAATATGAAATAGTATAATAAAAATAGAACTGTTTTTGGACGAGACTCTAGGTAACAATCCATGTGTTAAGAGGAAACTATACACCATGCCAATCATGCACTCACACAACACACATCATAGGCCGAAAACTTAAGTCCACAATTAAAATTGAAAGTTTTAATAGTTAACATAAGTGGACATCTACATATAATATGATTAATTTGCCAAAAAATTAGGGAGCCTAGCTAGAGTCAGAAAAAGGAAAAAAATGACAAGCAGCAGATAAAGACTGCAATGGTACATATCAAAATATGGATGGCAATGGGGTAGGAAGGGGCAGAAAATCCCTAACCTCTGTCTCTATTTCTACCAAAGAAAATAATCCCCATCCGCGTAAATGGAGATTTTTTTTTTCATCCCCATCTCTACCCCATAAGGAATGGTAAATCCATGCCCCATCCCCATTCTATTCCTGCCCTACCCCTCTCATCCTTGTGTCCTTGCTTTGTCCTGCTCCTTCCCTAATGACATATATAAATTTTTAGTAAAAATTATGAAAATAATAATGTATATGAAAATAAAATGAAGATAATAGAAAAGAAAGATTAGGGCTGAGAAAAGTATCAATATAAAAATAACTTTGTATATATAAAACTAAATAAAAATATTATAATACTTAAGTACGGGCCAGTAGAGCAAGGATATACTTAATCACATCCGCGCCTCATCCCCATCAATGAGGACAAAAAGGATCCCCATCCCTGTCCCTATCTTCATAAAAGGCAAGAAATCCTTACCCTAAAGGAGGCGGTGCCGAACAGGTCCCCACTTTATGGATTAAAATTTCCATCCTTTTGTCATAACTATGTGTCATCATTGAATTTCATTAGGTTGTAGCTGTCCCTCAGATAAGCCTTCCAAAACAGTCAAGCACATTGGACATGTCAAGATTACTAAAAGAACATGATAAACAAAACTATTTTAAAGGCCACAAAAATAGAACCTATCGAGCTGAATTTTCTGCGCTATCTATTTCAAAGGCCAGTTCCAACCTAGTATAATCATTTTAAAGATAGATACTATAGTTATAAACTTATATGTCAACCAATAGTAGTAGAACAGAACCATTCCTTGCTAAACCTTATAACACGGAAACATCATACTAGAACAGGAGAACCACATGTCATTTCATGCCCATCATGTTTTCATTCAGCACATGATATAGGCTCTCAACTAGTGTAAAGAAGTTAAGCTAACATAACCTTCGTACAAAGATCAAGTAAATCTTGCCCTTTTGCAGATGAAGAGTTGCATGTCATACAAATAACTCAGCACATATTCACGAAGATACCAAGAATTAAGATAAAACAAGAAGAATGTGGCCAATGGAGATTCTGTTATCCTAAACAGGTATGGAAGGTTGGTGCAAGACCAACAGGGTAATAAAGAAAAAGGCTGCGATGCACAGGTTTAATGTGTGTGTATGGCGCGGGCAGCTCCTCTGGTTAGAGAGCTGAAAACATGTCTCGTCGTCATGGAAAAAGGGAATTCTTAAAAAAGTCTAGATTAGATTAAGAAAATATTTTTAGTGCATCGTTCTGACAGCAAGCTCTATCTTTCAAATCCTGTGCACCAGTCTCTGACACACGACATCGTCAAGGTGCCACATATCACGCCAAGCCTCTAACAATCTAAGGATGACAAGAGAATATGTATGCCTTGGCTTCTTAAGCAAAAGGATGTACAGAAAATTGAAAAAAAGAGATTACCCACAAGGAAATAAATGTGAGCAAGCATCATATCTAGCAAAAATTGAGATTAATATATACAAATATCAAAAACTCACAAAAATGGGGACCACTCGCAGTGCTTTTTTATCAAATCTTAGACTAAAAAAAATCAAGCAATGCAAACTAAGAAAAGAAAGAGAAATCACAAGAGAATACAGGGTACATTCCTCCAGAAAAATGAAAGCATAATAATCACAAAGAACTGCATAATAATCACAAAGAACTATACCCTCAAATAACGAACATTAGAGGGGGAAAAACCTTTCCTCTAAAATTTACTAAAACCATAAATTTCCCAAAACTATGAAACGTCGATCCCAAACCAAGAGTAGAGACCCATGACGAAAAGAGCGAACCAGAAGAACTCACCGCGGCTTCGCCAGCCTCCAATCGCCGGACATAATCCTCGGCGGCCATCGACGCGGCGGCCGCCCGCCGTTGCAGAGCGGCCCGCCGGGCCTGCGCAGAAGACAGCGCATCCTCCCCGCCTCCGCCATGGTCCGCCGCAGCCGCCGACGGCGGGGGAGGCGCCGGCGTGGGAACGACCTTCGGGACCAGAACCTGGACGGTCCCCCCTTCGCCGCCGCCGCCATCCCTCACGACCCACGGGTCCCGCAAGAACTCCTCGAGCCTCTCGGCCTGCTCCTCGAACTCCCTCCTCGCCCGCGGGCTCCGCAGCTCCTCCGGGAACCCGAGCTCGCAGTCGCATATCCGCCGGCTGTCAAAACCCAGAGAAATACTTATCGAAGAAAGCGGGGAGAGGGGTCTGAGAGTAAGAAAGAGGGAGGGAAAGAGGGGAGAGATTTTAGAGAGAGCGTGAGAGTGAGGGAACGATGCGAACCAAGTGATCGGGCAAGCGACGTGAAAGGCCATCGGGTTTTAAGCGGGGAATTACGCTGCGGGTGATCTATTTGAAAAGGGGGGCGAAATAAAAAAATAAGGAATAAGACGGGGGGTGGAATAAGGGTGGGGATTATAGAGTCGAGAGAAAAGGGTGGGGGAGACCAGGAGAAGAGGGGAGCGGCGGGGAGAGAGTTGGGCGTGGGATCGAGATAAGAGCGGCGACGGGTGGGAGTACGTTTATACTTCATATATTGCGGTGGGGATTTGCCGCACTGACACGTGGCGGGAATCTAAATCCAAGCCATCCACAGGTGGGCTTTAGGGTGTGACTCAACGGAGCACTCTTTGACTGCTTGCACTCGGCCGTGAACTCGATGCGCTGGCTGGGTGGCAGGCAGATAACCGGACCGCTGCCAGACGCCGTTGGATTTTTTCTTTTTTTCTTTTTCTTTTTTTTTTTTTTTTTTTTTTTTTTTTTGAGTGTGTGGAGGAGATGAGCTTCAGGGGAACAAAATGCCAGCCATGGAAGTGTTTTTTTTTTTTTTTTTTTTTTTTTGGCTCATTTAGCAGTCCATGAGGATGTTACGTTTAAGAGGTAGAAATGGTTGAAGTAAAATTTGGCAAGTGTTTCAGCTCTTATGGAAGGTATATTAACAACACAATGTTCTTCTAAGCTCTTTTTAGTTGTGGTTTTACATTTGCTAGTGATTATTCTTATTAAAGTTGTGTAGATGGTGATATGGCTGATCCAGTCGTTAGAGAACCGTGAAGAAAACTGACAGAGCTCCGCGGAAGGTCCCAGCATCCATCTACGATATTGCTCCGGCATCTCATCATAATAAAGAAAGAGAATAAAATGAAAAAAGGATGCGTAGATTCTCCCAAGGGCCACCTTCCGTCATTAATATCTGATAGTCAAGTCAATGGAGCATTTAATGGTGCAAAAATGATTATAATGACTTGGAAAGCATTTAATTTAATGGAATAAAATGTCACGGACATCTCGTCTTGGCTCTCGCCTCTGAGTCCCGCCTCGGCCTCCGAGGCATCTTCAACCTCCGAAGCCCACTTTGGACTCCAGCGCATCTTCAACCTCGGAAGCCCGCTCGGCCTTCGAGGTCCCTTCGACATCGGCTCCCGCCACGACATATCTCTCACATCAAAGCACCTCATAAAGGCCACGTGCACCCACATGCTCTAAGGCATTTATTGCCTTATTCTCTTCCTTGTATAAAGGCATTTATGGCTGCAAAAAAGGCGATGTAAGGGACACGTCTCGCCGTAACGATCGGCCACGCCTTAGAGAACTGGCCATGCCTTGCAATAGCAAATAGCACTTGCCAACCAGCTGCAGCCACCTACTCTAATGGGACACAGCCTACCTAACACGTCACACGGACGTAAGCTCCACTATTGTTGCTTTCATAAATGCTCTGACAAGTAATAGCATCCCATGCCTCACAGACATCAGTTCTGATACTTCATCCATCAAAGTCATCATTATGGAACCTCAACCACTCAAGCCAGGAAAACTCTAAGCGCCAATAAAAAGGGTAAGAGGGACCCCGACCAGGTAACTGAGAATAGATAACTCACTATACTCTTAACGCTCATTCTTGCCCACATAGAGTACGGCTCTAAGCCCCTCTCTTCTTCCCTCTTTCGAGCTTCCTCAAGCTCACTGTTGTTGTCCAGAGCACTGACTTGAGCGTCGGAGGGTCCCGCTGGAATCTCCGGCCTCCAGGACTTATTTGCAGGCCCGCAGGCGCAAGGAGCTCGCTGGAGGACCCAGGCTCGCTGGAGGAGGCGACCGGATGCTCGTTGACATTCGAGTGCGGTGATTTAGTGTCAACATATGGTATGGTCTATATGATAAAAAAATTAATCATATGTTTACCATATCATTGATGAAGCATTGGATTTTGCATATTACTGACATGTGACAGCATTGATTATATTGCTTTCGTATAGTTTAAAATTTATGTTGCAATCTCAAAATACATTATTTAGAAAAGATACATATATCATCATGAAAATCAATTTTTCTTTTTTTTTAAAAAAAAAGAAAAAGATGCCTGCATAACTTCACCCAAGTATGAATCCGAATAAAACATGATAAAAAGAAAATCATCTTTGTTGCCGCCGGGATCTGTCCTCCGACTCGGGCGCGATCGATCTCCTGATCGGGCTTCCTCCTAGGCGGACCTGCACAGAAGTCCTCACGTAAGAGGCATTGGGGGTGGCCCTCCACGGAAGACCCTCCGACACTCAAGTCAGTGGGGATCGACGATCAACAGAAATGAGGAGAAGGATCTCTCTGGGGAGTCCCTCCAGAGGTGGCCAATCGGGAGCTCTAGGGGAGCGCTGATGAGCAGTGAAAGAGAGAGAGAGAATCCATGAGAGTGAGAGTGTGCCAGGAGCTATGTACGGGGGCCTGTGCGCATACCTGAGAGAATCTGAGAGTGTCATATTTATAGGCAATTACCTGAATCTTGAGCGCCTTCTAAAAGGTTCAAAGGTTGTTAGGATACGGAGATGATTCGAATCAAGCTGTTGTAAGGCCGGTGGGATCCGTATCTTGTTCGTTGAAGGATCGACGGCTGAGAGGGCTCTCTGATGGCCTAAGATCCGATGAGTGCGTAGGTCCTAGGCCGTTATTGTAGATCCTAGGCCACTTCTCGATATGATTCTTTGTTTGGGATTCTGTTACGCTAGGCCTGGGCTCTCCTGCGTCGGGTTCCACGGAGGTGCGTGTCAAGCCATAGATTGCTCGGGGGTTACTCGGAGAACCGGGCTATGGGTAGCTTGGGAGGAACCGAGCTATGAATGACTCGGAAAAGCTGAGCTATGGGTGGCTCGGGGGGAACCGAGCTATGAATGGCTCGGGGAAGCCGAGCTAGGGGTAGATTGGGGGAGCCGAGCTAAGGAAGGCTCGGGGAGAGCCGAGCTATGGGAGGCTCGGGGGAAGCCGAGCTACGGGAAGCTCGAGGGAGTCAAGCTATGGGAAGCTCAGGAAAGCCGAACTATGGGTTGCTCGACCCGTTGGATCATATTAGTTAGCTCGTTCTTTATGGGCGTAATCAGCTTCAGATGGGCGGAGGTATCTTTCGGCAGAGCGCGCCATGAAGCGGTTAAGAGCCGCTATCCTCCCGGTTAGGCGCTGAACTTCTTTAATAGACGCCGAGGGTGCCATCTAGATTACTCATGGAAAACCTCAGAGCCGTGGACTCCACCCTAATGGGGTTTACAGGCGACGTCATCATCCCAGAGAGTGTCGTAACCTTAACGGTTCGGGCAGGAACCTGGCCCCTTGTGGCCACTGTTCACACGGACTTTCTAGTAACTAAGTTTAGGTCGCCCTACAATGCGATATTTGGAAGACCTGTCCTGATGTCTCTCAAAGCCGTTGTCTCTATCCTACACCTATCTATGAAATTCCCCACTGGGCAAGGAATTGGTGTCGTTCGGGGGAGCCAAACTATGGCTCGGCATTGTTTTGTCACCAGCCTTCAATCCAGAATGCCTGAAGTCGATGGGCTAGACGCTCGGAAGGAATTCGCCGAGCAACGAGGGGAACCAGCCGAAGAACTGGAGGAAGTACCACTGGACGAGGCTCGTCCTAACCAAACCATAAAGATCGGGTCGCTGCTAAAAGGCGAATCCCGGCAAGAGCTGATCGACTTCCTCCGAAGCAACGCCGATGTTTTCGCTTGGTCCGCCTCCGACATGCCAGGAATCAGCCCCGAAGTTCTTGTCCACCTCCTTAACGCGGATGACATGTACCGACCTGTCAAGCAAAAGAAGAGGAGTTTCGTTCCAGAGCGGCAGAGAGCTATTGAGGAGGAGGTTGATAAACTTCTTAAGGCAAACTTCATTCGGGAGGTAAATTACCCAGGCTGGCTGTCGAATGTCGTTATGGTAAAGAAGTCGAGCGGTAAGTGGCGGATCTGCATCGACTTCACCGACCTCAACAAGGCGTGCCCGAAGGACAGCTTCCCCCTCCCCCGAATCGATCAGCTTGTGGATGCCACCTCGGGTCACCAAATGCTAACGTTTATGGATGCCTACTCGGGATACAACCAGATCTGGATGGCCCCCGTACATAGCTCCTGGCACACTCTCACTCTCACGGATTCTCTCTCTCTTTCACTGCTCATCGGCGCTCCCCTAGAGCTCCCGATTGGCCACCCCTAGAGGGACTCCCCAGAGAGATCCTTCTCCTCATTTCTGTTGATCGTCGATCCCCACTGACTTGAACATCAGAGGGTCTTCCGTGGAGGGCCACCCCCAATGCCTCTCGCGTGAGGACTTCTGTGCAGGTTCGCCTAGGAGGAAGCTCGATCAGAAGACCAATCGCGCCCGAGTCGGAGGACAGATCCCGGCGGCAATAGATTGGCGCTAGAGGAAGGGCCTCAAGTCCCATTAAAACTTGAAGAAAGGAGATAAGGATCTCAATCCGGAAGAGAACCTCTCCAATGGCTAATCAGAGAGAGCAACCTCTTAAGCCCAGGACCAGGTCATCTCCCAAAGACCTGATCCGATAAGCAACGCGGCGCCGCAGCCGCCGCCAGTTGAGACCCCATCACCGCCAGCCATCCCGGTGACCCAGGATCAGTTCGCCACGCTGGTCCAGCAGGTCCAAACCCTGACTCATCTGGTTCAGGAGTGCCTCGCAACTGCCCCTGCTCCATGCCTTCTGAGGAGGCCGCACCCCTTTTTCTCTAGCCACCTTTTCTTCTGGCCCGCATGGAGTCGCGGACCCCCCACACCGACCCAAGGAGGACAAACCAGTCCCATGAGGTGGCTACAATAGGGATCTCCCCAGATCTCGACGGGCCCGATCCCTCTCTCCGGAGTCCTCCCGCCATGATTCAACGCCCTCCCCACGCTCTCCTCGCCCAGCTCCTCCTCTTACATCTGAAGAGGAATTCCGCCGACAACTCTGGGAGATGCATCAAGAGCTGGATGCCGCCAAGCACGCTCATCCGCCTCAGCCCAAGGCGGAGCAGGGCATCCCCTTCACCAAAGGGATCATGAGGAAGTGATTCCCTCCCATGTCAAGCTACCCGCCATCGAGCCCTACCATGGCTTTTCTGATCCGGATGATCATCTCAGTAGCTTCCGGTCAATAATGATGTTCCATGGAGCATCAGACGCGATCCTCTGCCGCGCCTTCTCTTCCACCCTCAAAGGATCTGCCCGAACCTGGTTTAACGCCTTGAAACCGGGTTCCGTTGATTCATTCGACGAGCTGAGCCGCCTTTTCATTGGCCAGTTCATCAGTAGCCGCCGTCACCGACGGAGATCCGACTCCCTCTCCGAAGTTAAGCAGAGAGAGGGGAGTCCTTGAGAAATTACCTTGGCCGTTTCAACAAGGCCATGCTGGAGGTGGACCACCTTAATCATGAGGTGGCTATGTCCGCCCTAGCGGGGGGAGTCTTGAAGGAGAGTGACTTCTACCTAGCGATGGAGGTCAGCTACCCCCCGAACCTCTCCGATATGATGGCCCTAGCAGATAAATACGCCAGGGTCGAAGAATCGCGAAGAGCTGCCCACGCCGAGCTGGCGAAGAAGAAAGAACCTAAAGGTTCCGACAGGTACTAACCCGTCCGTCAGCCAAGCCCGCCTCATCACCAAAGAGCTCCCCCCCGCCGCCGAGAAATTGCTCCCGAAGCTCGCCCAGGCGATTCGACCGGTACACTCCACTCACTGTACCCAGGGCGCAATCCTCATGGAGATAGAGCGCCAGCTCCCCCGACCAACTCCTCTCCGAGGGAACCCAACTCGGAGGGACCCCGCATCACCGGGAGCATGGCCACGACACCGAGGAATGCTGGCAGTTGAAGAATGAGATTGAGAGGCTGATCGAATGGGGCCGACTGAACCAGTTCAGGAGGGCACCCAAGCCATGACAAGGGGAAGATCGCTAGCCCGAGCTTCAGCAGCCTCCTCCTCCTCCAAATCCGCCCGTAATCGGCCATATCAACATGATTGAGGAAGCCGGTGGCTCAAGCTCTAGAAATCATGATGAAGGCTCGACGCCAAAGAAAGCGCGAACGGGTGAGCTCTCCTTCTTCGGTGATGATCTTTGAAGGATACAGTTCCCACATGACGACGCACTGGTTGTATCCCTCAATTTAAATGACTACGATGTAAGCCGGATCCTGTTGATAGTGGAAGCTCCGTGAATGTTTTGTACCTTGATGTGTTTGCCAAGATGAGATTGCTCATGAAAACCTCAGAGCCGTGGACTCCACCCTAATGGGGTTCACAGGCGACGTCATCGTCCCAGAGGGAGTCGTAACCTTAACGGTTCGGGCAGGAACCTGGCCCTTTGTGGCCACTGTTCACACGGACTTCCTAGTAACTAAGCTCAGGTCACCCTACAATGCGATATTTGGAAGACCTGGCCTGATGTCTCTCAAAGCCATTGTCTCCATCCTACACCTATATATGAAATTCCCCATCGGGCGAGGAATTGGTGTCGTCCGAAGGAGCCAAACTATGGCTCGGCAGTGTTTTGTCACCAACCTTCAATCCAGAATGCCTGAAGTCGATGGGCTGGACACTCGGGAGGAATTCGTCGAGCAACGAGGGGAACCAGCCGAAGAACTGGAGGAAGTACCACTGGACGAGGCTTGTCCCAACCGAATCATAAAGATTGGGTCGCTGCTGGAAGGCGAATCCCGACAAGAGCTGATCGACTTCCTCCGAAGCAACGCCGATGTTTTCGCTTGGTCCGCCTCCGATATGCCATGAATCAGCCCCGAAGTTCTTGTCCACCACCTTAACGTGGATGACATGTACCGCCCGTCAAGCAAAAGAAGAGGAGTTTTGCTCCAGAGCGGCAGAAGCTATTGAGGAGGAGGTTGATAAACTTCTCAAGGCAAACTTCATTCGGGAGGTGAATTACCCAGGCTGGCTGTCGAATGTCGCCATGGTAAAGAAGTCGAGCGGTAAGTGGCGGATCTGCATCGACTTCACCGACCTCAACAAGGCGTGCCCGAAGGACAACTTCCCCCTCCTCAGATTCGATCAGCTTATGGATGCCACCTCGGGTCACCAAATGCTGACGTTTATGGACGCCTACTCGGGATACAACCAGATCCCGGATGGCCCCCATACATAGCTCCTGGCACACTCTCACTCTCACGGATTCTCTCTCTTTCACTGCTCATCGGCGCTCCCTTAGAGCTCCCGATTGGCCACCCCTGGAGGGACTCCCCAGAGAGATCCTTCTCCTCATTTCTATTGATCGTTGATCCCCACTGACTTGAGCGTCAGAAGGTCTTCTGTGGAGGGTCACCCCCAACGCCTCTTGCGTGAGGACTTCTGTGCAGGTCCGCCCAGGAGGAAGCTTGATCAGAAGACCGATCGCGCCCGAGTCGAAGGACAGATCCCGACGGCAACAATCTTCAATGCAAGTGAGTCAAGCATTGATAAATACACTTTCTTTACAACAAAAAAGTTAGACCATCAAGAGATATAAATTTGAAAATATATTAAGTTTGATATTTAATGGTTATTGCTCTTGATCAGCAACGGTGCTGGATAACGCATCCTCAAATAATGCGATTTAGGTGATTATAGTACTAATAAATTTTTCTTTAAAAAAAAATAAAAATAAATACCCTAACTTTGTGAACCTTTAGCCAACCATTAACATAACTTTTTGTCTAACAGTACCATTTCATGATGCCACGCATACAAGTATACCAACAACTTATAAATAGATCATCTTGATCTTGACACTATAATGACATGAAATTGATCAAGTGAGACATATCTAATCCCAGAGGTTTCACTATAAAATAATCCTCACCTCTTTTGGAGGTAAATAGGACCCTCCAGACTTCCAATCAAAGAACTATGAGCATAAACTCTTATTGACTGTGGTGTTATGTTTAGAAGATATGTTATAACATCATGAACAAATATTTTTTTAGATAGTCTGTTCTTCGACTAAGCTAGTTAAATAGGCTCAATTATGCTTTTATGATTGAAAACTATCTTTTATAAAACAAGAACAATAAGAAATTGTTCATACGTTCATACTTGCTCATGACCACAATAAACCATCGAGAGGAAGGGCTGCATAATTTATTCATAGCCTCGAGCTATATGTTAATGATTTATGCTTCCTTTTTTCCCCTTTTATTGGCAAAAATGCCCTCAGAATAGGGTCAGCTTAGAAATTCTATCAAAACAAGAACAATGCATAAAAATATTTATCATAACAAAATAATTGTTTTTGTTCCATTTCATTCCACAACAAAAACATTTTTATGTTTATGATGATGATATACTTCAATGTTAGGAAGAAAAAGTGAAAAAAAAAGAGAAAAATCTAAGTTACATCCTTAACCTCTAATCAAAGAATTGAAATGATGGTATTGTTAGACTCAAGTTTAAATAATGCAATGAACTAATATCATAATCAAAGGCTTTGAGATTTGCTAAGGCTATACATAGGTTTGAATCGTGATCCAATCTAATTTAGATCCAATTAGATCTGATTTGATTCAGTTTTAGAGACCCATGATCATGTTTGAAAATTGAACTCAATTTAGATTTTGGATTGGATTCATATTTTTTATTGCTTTGCTCGAACCGATCCAAATCTAATTTATTTCAATCTAAAAATTTTAATTATATAAATCTTATTTTACTTCACTCTAGTTAATTTTATAAATTCATTGAATAATTATAATTAAATTAATTCTCCTTCTCATCTTAACAACTAAATCTCCTCCTTCATTAAATTATATCTAAATATCTATATTTTATTATTTATTCCTATAAATTCTTATTTATTATATCTTTAAGTATACCAATAAATATTTTAAATATTATACTTTATAAACATAAGCATAATAATTTATGTGAATAAAATTTCGAGGTTTTGAATAAAAATTTAAGTTTAAGTTGGTTTTTTTTTTTTTTTAATTTTTTTAGCAAATTTATATTTGATTATCAATTACTAGATTTTACTAAAAAAATTAGGTATTTGATTTAAATGTAATATTTTGGGTTAAATTCGAATATATTCAATGATCCATTGGGTCTAAAATTTTTTTCATAAACCCAACATAGTTCGACAAATGAATTAAATTTGGATCCAAAATCAAAATTTAAATATAAATTAAATTATATTAGAATCAAACATTATTTGATTCATTTGATCCATTTTCTATCATAAATATACTGTTACCTTGCCGATGCAAAGGCTACGTTCCATAATTCCATTGTTGGATTAAAAAAGGCACAAACTAATCTATGTTTATATATATATTATATTTAACAAGTTTTTTCCCGTAAGGCCATTTCATACTTGAAGGTTGATCCAAAAATGCAAGAAAATTCTATGAAAATTTTTAGAAAAAAAAAATTTACTATACCATCCTTCGATGTAGCAAATATGCACTGATCATACATATTGATTGCTCGCATGTGTCAATGTGCATACGATAGTTCAATGAGCTTCGTCGCGTACCACACATGCCGACAAGCGCAGATAGTTAATCTATGCGATCGATGCATGTTTGCTACATCAAAAATGGTATGGTAAATATTTTTAATCATCACTCTTTGGTGCAACAAGCACGTATCAATCATATAAATTGATCGTTCATGTATATCGATATATGTATAGTGACCTAACGGGCTTTATTGCGTATTATATGTGCATTGGCATACACGACGATCGTATTCATGCGGGTACAACAAGTCTTTTCCTTTTCGATTTTTAGTAGCGACCTGGAGGTGGGCCATGGGCCATATCAAGACCCAAAGAAAAAACGACGTAGCCGTTCACGAGCGGCAGAGCGAACGGATTCCGACAAGAAGAGGATAAAAGTCGGACACCGTGACGGTTCCTTCACGCCAGGAAATGGAGCCTTTGGTCACCCACCATTCGTCATCTTGATCCGACGGTGGATACGACGAAGTCGCGTCGGGTCAACGGAAAAGTAACGCCGTCGACCCAATCCGCGTTTCTCTGCTTCCAATTTTCTGGATCCCGTGCAAACCCGAAAACACGACTTGACTGCAACCACCACCACGACCCCGAACGCACGACATCACCGCATGGGGTCCACTTTTTCTCCCACAACGTTCCCTTCCGTGGTTGTTGAACCCGTCCTCCGAAAGGGAAAAGAAAAAGGAGGGCGGGAGAGAGGGTGAGGGCAGGACGGAGATCCGAATTCGAGAATATCGATCGCCGTGTCCGTCCCGTTTCTTTGAGCTCGTTGGCCTCCGGTTCGATTGATCTTCTCGCCTTGATGGGAACGCCGGAGTTCCCCGATCTCGGGAAACACTGCAGCGTCGAAGACTGCCGGCAGATCGATTTCTTGCCCTTCAGCTGCGATCAATGCAACAAGGTACTCTTCGATCGCTTCTCTCTCTCCTTGATTTCTTAATATTGGAAAGCATTAGGATAGATTACGTTATGACTCCCAACATTGGATGGAATTTATGCTATGGATAGAAGAATTTCATAGGATGTGATGCTATTAATGATACCGTGTCTTTTTCTCCAGAGAGGGAAGTGGGGTTTATATGATATGATTGGGGATCTGAGATTTTGCAGCCAAAACTTAGCGGGAGGCATTTGTATAGAATGGTTAATATGCCACGCTCCGGGATTTAGACTAATAAGAAAAATCTTTATGTAAAAAAACAATGGAAAAGGCTATTCTTTGTGGACACGGTGCCACTTCTCACCTTTGGAAAACAACAAGAGTTTCATAATTCGTTGCTGAGCAATAGATAAAAGGAAAGCGTTAGGCAGTTAATTATGATCTTGAATTATGACAGGATAAAAAAATATATATGGAAAGTGATGTAGGGTAAAATCGTTATTACGTAATTTTTGTGGGCATGACAAAAAGGTTGGGATCACTTTTGATTTTTGATTTATCAATTGTTGCATCTGAAAAAAGACAAAGCCACTATGCTAGCAAGTCCAAAGTACCCTCATACCATACCCTTGTACCATGGCCCAGATCGAAGTATCCTTGAACCTTTGCGGAGCCTAGCTATCCCACATCTAGCCCAAGTGTGCATGCTATCTATCGTCATGATAAATCTTCACACGACGGACGGCTCCAATCGCTTGATTTTCAAATGGATTCATCAAAATTAACAGAAGTTCAAATCCATGATTATCTGACAAAATTCCAGCCACGTGGGCCTCCAACCATCCTAGGAGAAAAATAAAGCCAATAATGCCAATTATGGCCTAGATCTATAAATCGCCGAATCTCAAAGCATCAATTAGCCTCTCTAGCCGTTGATGCTTTAATAAACAGGATTCGAATCTCACCGGCCTCGTAACAAACCTGATTCGAACCAGAGTCAAATCATTCCGATTTCCCCACCTTCCAAGACACGTTCGAGGAATCAGGTAAGCAACCCGCCAATATTCGGATATCTATAAATACATTTTCTAAGAACTTTTAGGTACGCTCACTTTCTCACTAAAAAATTCATTGAAGCTCAAGCAAAGCATTCGGAGCTCTCGAAGGCCATTCTTGAGGACTCTTCTGCAAAAGCCTTCTCCTCTTATCTGCTTGATATGAATTTTCACTGACTTGGGCGTTGGAGGATCTTCTGCAAGGGCCACCCCAACGTTTTCTACGAGAGGACTGTTTTGAAGGTCCGTTCGAGCAGAAGGTCGACACCCAGATCCAAAGGCGGACTGCGCCCAGATTGGAGAACGGATTTCTATGGCAATAGATTGGCGTTAGAGGAAGGGCCTCAAGTCCCACAAACTTGTAATCAAGAGACGAGGCTTGAAACAAGGAGAACAACCCTTCAATGGCCAATCGAAGGAGAGCAGCTTCAGATGCGCAGGATCAGGCCACCTTCCAAAGGCCCAATCCCGCAAACAATATGCACCTCCGTAGTCGCCACCGGCCGAGATTCCTCACCACCGCAACCGTGATCACCAAGACTAGTTCGCCACGCTGATCCAGCAAGTTCAAGCTCTGGCCCAGCTGTACAAGAACTCCATGGAGTTCCCCGTTCGGCTGCCTCTACTCCATAACTCCCTGATAGAGTCGCCCTCAATAGCCCAACCAAAGAGGGCCTAAACCAGCACCGCAAAGGGCTCGAGAGTTGAGCCTGCCTAAATCTCGGTGAGCTCGATCTCTCTTCCCGGAGTACGCTCGCCATGACTCGACCCACGGCCACGGTCCCCCCGACCCCTCTCTTTACTACCCAGAACGAAGAGGTTCAAAGATAGCTCCAGGAGATGTGTCGAAATGGCGGCAAGAGTTGAACGCCATCAGGCAAGTTCCTCCTCCCCAATCGAAGATAGAGCAGGGGATCCTATTCTCAAAGAGATCATGCGGAAAGTAATTCCTTCCTATGTCAAGCTCCCACCATCGAGCCGTACCATGAATCCATCGATCCCGATGACCATTTGAGCAGCTTTCGATCTATTATGATGTTCCATGGGGCATCAGATACGATCCTATGCCGAGCCTTCCCCTCTACTCTTAGAAGGTCAGCCAGAACCTGGTTCAATAGCTTGAAATCAGGTTCCATTGATTCTTTCGACGAGCTGAGCTGCATGTTCATTAGTCAGTTCGTCAGTAGCCGCTGCCACCGCAGAAGTCCGACTTCCTCTCTGAGGTCAAGCAACGAGAGGGGAAGTATTTGAAGAATTATTTAGGTCATTTTAACATGGCCATATTGGAGGTGGACCATCTCAACCATGAGGTGGCCATGTCCGCTTTGATAGGCGGAGTGTCTAAGAAGAGTGACTTCTATCTAGCCCTGGAAGTCAACTATCCAAAGAGCCTCTCCAACATGATGGCCTTGGCGGATAAGTATTCCAGGTTGAGGAGTCACGAAGGTCAATCCGAGCCGAACAATCAAAGAAGAAAGAGGTTAAAGGCTCGGAGAAGAGCCGACCTTCTGCCATGCAAGTCCGCCCCGCCGCCAGAGAGCTCCTCGCCGCCATCCAGAGATCATACTCGGAGTCTAGCCCGGAGGTTTAATCAGTACACTCCACTCACTGCACCGAGGGCACAGATCTTGATAGAAATCGAGCGTCAGATCCCTGGCCGCCACCTCTTCGAGGAACACGGCCCGGAGAGACATGACCAAGTATTGCCATTTTCATCAGGATCATGGGATGATACTGAAGAGTGCTGGCAGCTTCGGAATGAGATCGAGCAACTCATCCGACGGAAGAGGTTGGATCGATTCAAAAGAGCCCCTGAGTAGAACGATGGAGGAAATCGTTAGCCTCTGAACTGGGATGGTCCCTATCAAGTTGCAGAGGTTCTTAGACCCGGCACTTACAAACTTCAGAAGCTGGATGAAAAATCTTTTTCCCAGATTTAAATTTCAGATAATCTTCGGGATAGCATCAGTAAAGTACGTTTCTACTAAACTCATTCTGTTTACAATAGCAAGGCTTTATTTTTAAAATTGCAATGTTAATGTTTCGATTACCTTTCCAAAAAGTTGTTACGAAGGACAGGTCTCGCCCAATCAGCGATCCTCAAATCCATATCTCCAAGCCTTGGTAGGGCCGAGTGATATTTCTCTGAACCTCAATAGGGTCGAGCGATTTCTCCGTACCTTGGCAGCACCAATAAAATATAATCTTTCTTCAAGCCTCGGCAGGGCCGAGTGATATTTCTCCGAACCTTGGCAGGGCCGAGTGATTTCTCCATTCCTTGGCAGCGCCAAATAAAATATAACTTTCTTCAAGTCTCGGTAGGGCCGAGCGATTTCTCTGTACCTTGGCAGCACCAAGTAAAATATAATCTTTTTTCAAGCCTCGGCATGATCAAGTAATATTTCCTCGAACCTCGGCAGGGGATTTCTTCATACCTTGGCAGCGCCAAGTAAAATATAATCTTTCTCCAAGCCTCGGCAGAACTGAGTGATATTTTTTGAACCTCGGCAGGGCAGAGCGATTTCTCCGTACCTCAGCACGACCGAGCTATTCTCTGAACATTAGTGGGATCGAGCGATCTTTCTGTATTCGATGGGTCCGGACGAACCGCTTCATATCTTGACTGGTCCAGATATAATCTCAGAGAGAGTGTTCGCTGAGCGACAATCTACATACCTAATGGAGTGGGTAAAACCCTCTTTATCCCTCGGCATAACCGAGCCATTTATTACGATTTCAATGAACTAAGTAAAAACTCTCAAGGATCTTCGGCATGACTGAACTCCCACCAAGAGCCAGCAAGGCCTCCCAGTTCTTCCTATAATCTAGGACGAATCATGTTCTATCCATGAAAGATCAACATAATCCGGCACACATCAGCAAGCCTAAATTGAATCACCAAAATACTTGGCCAGAGCTAAGTTCCTAAAGCATTCCTAACGTTATAGGCATTTCATTCAAATGAGTATAGCCATTTAGAGGTCTTCTCCTTGGCAAAAGGATGCCCCATTGGGTGTTCCTATATCTCGGTAGGCCCGGGCCTTCATTCCGCACCCCGTTCGATTCAGAAAAAACTAACATGCGTATGAACGATCTGTGTCGGAATGATGCAATGACATCAGTGCGTCAAAAAACTAACGCTTAGCAGAAAAAAACAGAACAGCAAGAAGAGACAAATATATGAAAAGAAACACTTCTTTTATTTCAACAATATCTCATTACAAAAGTTACAGTCTCTTGCAAGGCATTACAAGTGCTTCAAAGCATAGAAAATTCTAGAAAGTGCTCAAACAAACAAGTTTGGCCGACGACACTGCATCAATATAGCTTATGCCTATGCTTCGAAAATCAGAGAAATCAAACAAGACAACTCTGTTGAATTACGATCTCCGAGGCATCGGGTAACGATATAGAAAGAAGAAAGTAGCCCGAGGTACTTACCTTCGGTCTTCTTTCCCCTTGGAAGCCATCCTATGGATCTTTAGACGGATAAGCTGAGAGATCCAAAATGGCACCAAGGATGAAGGAAAGCTTGTGGAAACCAAGGCCCATCAAAATTTGTGTTTCCAAGGATCTCTGTGGTTCCACGATGGGTGCATAGAGCCAAGTGGAAAGCGCCCGCATGCGCTTTCCATATGACCTCTATTCTCCTTCTGTGCTTCGCATATGACCTCCATGACTTCTCTCTTGAAGATAATTTGCTTTTCAACAACTTCTTCATCATCCCAACCATTAGGGCCGAGCCAAATCTCGAGGGGAAAATCCGGCCTTATGGTTTTCAACTTCGACATGGGATGGGGCACGCACATTTCTTTCTGTCCTCAGAATATGAAAACCTTCATGATATGCTTAAGCATCCTCTGCTCTTTCCTTTTTATAGACTTTAAATGGGGGCAGCATTAACGAAGGAGAGAGCTTAGGGACTCAGGGCGCGACAATCGTGTCACGTTTGGGACCATGTGTCAATATTTTGCTGGAACTCGGTAATCCATAAGATATACCGGAGGACTCTCCTGTTACAACGGTAAAAGGCAAGAGATCTCTTGTTCTCGGATCGAAAGACTTAAATGCGAGGGGCCATTTTCGGTATGAGCATACCTGGCAAAGCCTTTACAGTCCTATGGCAATTGACTGCTTAACATATACGAAAAGCAAGCTCGCATCGAAAAAGACAAGGCATTAACAACGAAATAATGCTTTGAGAAAAACGAAATACCCTTCGATAGAGGCTGAGTCATCTCCTTTGCTTCGGCAAGGGTCGAGATATCTCCTATGCTTCGACAAGGGCCGAGCTATCTCCTTTGCTTCGACAGAGGCCGAGTCATCTCCTTTGCTTGGCAAAGGCCGAGTTATCTCCCCTTCGGCAAGGGCCGAGCTATCTTCCCTGCTTCGACAAAGGTCAAGCTATCTTAAACTAGGCTAAAGCAAGTTGCGGACAAGCTAAAAAGGGGGCGTTTTAACATGCGACACCTAAGCAATGGACAATGTACGAAAAAACAAAGGTTTATTTATATTGATGTTGCAAAGCGAGGTCCCGCTAAGCCTTCTTAGTTACAACTTACAAGGAAAAAGAAAGATTACAAAAACAGTCTTTAAGACTTAGGATCGACCTCAGGGGCAGCTTCTGTAGCATTCGGGGAAGACTGATTTGGTTCACCTACTTCGAACGTGGTTGGACGAGGAGCCTCGGTTCTTCGGCAACATACTGAGAACTCTCTTCCCCTCGGCTAACCGCCTCTGGATTCGAGACTCGCATTGTGTCTGGGATGACTTCGAAATTAACATCCGAGATCTTCTCATATTCAGCTTTGGTAGATAGCTCGGTCCCCGGCATGCGAACGTTTTAGTATTCGGCTTCTAAAAAGGAGAGGTCTAACTTCGGGTATTTATGAGAAATCTTTACTCACGTTTCCTCCTCTCCAAATTGAAATGCATCAGCATAGACTGCCTTGCGCTCATCTAAAAATTGAGCAGAACTTTTATACTCTTCCACCGCCAGAGCAGTTGTCTATTGGCTTCAATCATTTGGCCCTCGAGTTTGGAACACCTCTGACTCGAGACCAACTCGCTCTCAAAGCCCTTAATTGATTATGGGCTTCAGACGCCATCCTGCTCATCTGAAGATACAAGACCAATCAGATTAAGGAGAAAAACATAAAAAGAAGTAAGGAAATGCCATACCTCCTCTTTCCGTAGAGCCATTTTTGCATTTAGCTCCTAGATCCTATCGTGTGCCTTTAACTTGTCCTCCCTGTACTAATACATCCTTCCCCTGATGTCATCGATCCTCAACTATCTCTCCTCAACTTCTCGCTGAGAATGGACTAGATCGGCAGTAAGTTTGGTGATTCGCTCCCGCTGCCACCTGGATTTATCATCCTCTTCATCAAGCCTCCTATTTAAAGCGTTCCTTTCCTCGGAGAAACTCTTATTCAGGTCGTCCCACCTCTCGTTGAAGCGTCTCTTCAAGGCCTTTATCTCTTAGGCATGTTCGGACCTGCATTTCAGTAATTCCAACCGGCCTTGTTGGCTGAATCGTGAGCTCCTCTGAGTTCATTAGCTTCGGCATGAAATTGGATGCTCTCTCTAGAGCGATTCTCTTGGTTTCCTCTGATTTCTCGATATTCTCCTAAGACACTCTCAAGGCCTTAGAAAGCTTGTCCGTCGATACCACCCTTTCTCGAAGGACGGTAACCTCCCTCTGGCTTGAGCGCAGGCTCCCGCAATCAGATTCAAACAACAGCACAACGACTCATTATGATAGCGCTCTGCAAATGAACTTTCGGTGGTGAGTTCAAATTAAACTACTCTATGAAAGTAAAATGCTTCGATATTCCTACTTACCCAGGAGGTGTATGTTGACGCTATCTTGGTAAGCGAGTGATTATCAATTTCGGAAAGAAGCTCGATATCACTTGGTATGCCAGCTCGCCGAACGCTGCAGTGACAATGTCCTTTTCGGCCGAGGAGCCATCCCTCTCATAGAAGACAGGTTGCATCAGAGTAGACAACATCTCCTCAACCTCTGGGTTAGCGCGAGCGAGTTCACGGCCAGGGGATTGACTTGTGGAGGCTCGGTCCGAGGAACCCCAATTCGCCTCGCCTCTTCGACCAGAGCTTCGACATGGGATACTTCGGCCCGAGAGAGTTCGGCTTGCTTATCCGTTCCTCCTGATGCCTTTGTTGGAGGAACCTCGCTCCGGACTTTCTCCTCGTTTGAGGGCTCTTCTTGATCCATAGGCGCCTACCCTATTTCCTTCATCCTCCTCGGAGCCTCGGTCTCTTCCTCGACCTCCCTCGATTCTTCGGAAGAATGCCCTCCAGCAGGAGGCTCCTCCTGTGTCTCGGCATCTACGTCGACTTCCCTTACCTCCTCAGTCGGGACTAAGGGTTCTCCTTCGTGAGCGAAGGGCGCTTTTAGACTGCTAACCCCCTCCGAGCGCAATTCTTTGCCTTCGGGCAGAGGGGCTACAGAATCAGTCGGCGGCGTTCCATCAAAATCGTCCAGTATCACCATTACTTATGGAAGGAAAACCTTGACGATTCCTTCCAAATTTTTTTCAACCACCTGCCCCTCCTCCGCTATTGGTTCCCCCTTTGATGGGGGAGACTTCTCTTTTGCAACCGACACTTCCGTCTCCTTTTTCTTCTTCGGCGTAGAAGATTGCCGGCCGATCTTGGATTGCTTCGTCTCCTTTGAACGCGGTTCAGGATAACGGGGCTTTTTCTCGGGCTTATGCCTCTCCCAGAACCGGTTCTTCTCTGACACTTACCAAGCTTCCCCTTCATCTGGCCCATAAACTTCGACCTTTCGGCTGCAAATACAACAAACTATAATTTAGTTTATGGTAAAATTGCTAAGATACAATCAACATAGGAAAGGACAAGAACTTACTTTGAGGGTCGACAAGGCTGAGCCCGGCGGCAAAAAGGGCATCTTCCGCCAAAAAAATACTGGCCGAGAATATTCGGTCACTCCAAAGAGTAATCAAATCTTCTCTTCTTGCTGCAACAGTTTCAGGTGTGCATAAATCCTTGACATGGTTCGTCCATATTCTGGGAAATCAGAACCGATGTTCCCTTCGACAATAAAGAACCGATATTTTCATTCCTTTATGGAAGATGGGTTCTCTGATATCATTTTGAATGACTTCCGAGGCCCAATATAAGGCCATTCAAAGCCCCTTCCGGAGATAAGACTGTAGCAAACCCGGAACATGGGAAGTTGCTGTCACTCCGACGTGGCTGCAAATCGATATGAAGCCAATGATATTGCGCCAACTATTCGGAGCCACCATTATCGGGCAGATATTATAAAACCTCATTATCTCCTTCATTAAAGGATGGATGAGAAACCAGAGACCCGCTCTTAAACTCTCTTCGTAGAAGAAGGCCCCAAACTCCAATTGCTCTATGACCCTCTGCTCAGGCTCCGGTACCCGTAGAATGATGTCCTGAGGAATCCTATACCTTCGGTAAACTCTCTCCAAATCCTCTGAGGTCATCGCGGAAGCATTATCATCCGGGCGTTTCATATTTCCAAGTTAAGAGGAACAAGCTTCAAATGGGAGCACAAGAGTCTTGAAAAATGAATCTTTGGAGATGAAGCAAGGAAACAACATGGTAGGGGATAGCGCTACCCAACCCCTTTTTAAACCGTCCTAGCAGAAAGGCAATACACCATCGGCGAGGATTCCCAAATTTTTAAATCGCTAGCTCGGATGCCGTAAGTGCAGGGACTTGCCATGTGTTGTTTTCCTCAATCGTCATTCGCGAGTAACGAGGGGTTTCCGCTTCATCCACCGAGAAAAATGATGGAATGACAATATGACATTTATGAAACCATCATTGCGCACCTCTTCAAATTCAAATCCTTCCATCCAAATGAAGCCATCTGGAACTCTACTCTCTATGTCCGAATTTACACTTCAAACTAGGAAGTGGGGGGCATGTAATGCGGGGTAAAATCGTCATTACGTCAATATCCGTGCGCACGATAAAAAAGTTGGGATCACTTTCGATTTCTGATTCGCCAGTTGTCGCGTCCGGAAAAAGGCAAAGCCACTACGTTTCAGCAAGTCCGAAGTACCCTTATACCTTGGCCAGACCGAGCTATTCCAGTGCCTCGGCCAGACCGAGCTATTCCTATACCTTGGCCAGATCGAGCTATCCTTGAACCTTTGCGGAACCGAGCTACCCCCACATCTAGCCCAAGTATGCATGCTACCTATCGTCACGATGAATCCTTCACACGATGAACGGCTCCGATCGCTTGATTTCCAAAGTGGATTCCTCAAAATTAACAAAAGTTCAAATCCATGATTATCTGGCAAGATTCCAGCCATGTGGGCCCCCAACCATCCTAGGAGAAAAATAAAGCCAATAATGCTAATTGTGGCCTAGGGTCTATAAATCGCCGAATCTCAAAGCATCAACCAGCCTCTTTAGCCATTGATCCTCTAACAAACAGGATTCGAATCTTATCGGCCTCGTAACAAACCTGATTCGAATCATAATCAAATCATTCCGATTTTCCCACCTCCCAAGACATGTTTGAGGAATTAGATGAGCAACCCACCAATATTCGGATAGTCTATAAATACATTTTCCAAGAACTTTTCAGGTACGTTCACTCTCATTCATTGAAGTTCAAGCAGAGCATTCAGAGCTCTCGGAGGCCATTCTTGAGGGACTCTTTTGCAAGAGCCTTCTCCTCTTATCTGCTTGTGTGAATTTTCACTGACTTGGACGTCGGAGGGTCTTCCATAGGGGCCACCCCCAACATTCCTTACGAGAGGACTGCCTTGCAGGTCCGTTTGAGCGGAAGGTCGACACCCAGATCCGTAGACGGACTACGCCCGGGTTAGAGAATGGATTTCTACGGCAACAGAAAGCAAGGTCCACGCTCTGCAACTGAATCAAAACTTTCTAATGATGGAAATTTCTAAGGAGGTTCAATGGTTGACGTATCTAAGAGTTTTGGGTTGTCAAAAAGTAGACATTTGATTTATGATAGCATCAACTTGTTGTCTCTTCTTGCTTATTAGCAATTTATGATATGCGCATGATAAAATGAAAGGACGTCTCCTACTACACATGCATATGGTGAGATATTCTTTCCCATAGTGCATCATCATATCATTGTAAAACCATCAAACTCTTGCTTGTGGGAAGGTTACATTTTTTGAACCTATCACACAGTTCAATTGACTAAATTGTCATCTCAGACCCTACTAAATCTGTGTGCTAATTTCACAAATATTATTGGATATATGCATTATGTTGTCCGGTTGCTTGACAAACAACTAACATGAATTTGCATCATTCTATATCATTGAAGCAATAACAGAAAAGAAGCTCAAAGGATATTTTGGAGTTGTAGGAGAGGAAAATTAAGAAATGAACTTTAGTGGTATTTTTTCAGCTTCAGGTACACTAGGTTGTATTCGAGTTTAGTTTAATCATTGAACAACTTGCACATGCATGTACCATGGGAACTTAGCATGATATGCTACATATAGTCCAACATGTGTTGGTATGTGTTGAAATGAGAACCATTACACACTCTTAAATCATGCTGGTACCTACGCAGCATGGTTGGTATGTTATGGTATATCAGGCTCTATATCAGGTCATGTCTATATCAAACCTATGGACCTCAAGTCAAATTTTAACAGTATGATATGAACCTAACACTTAGGTTCTTGCATATACCATGAACTTATGTCATGGTTTCAACATTCTGGTATAGGATTTGTTTATTTAGCTTTATCACATCGTTAAGGAGTAACTTCTGGTTCTTGGCCTCTTTTTCTTACATTTTGATTCTTCATGCATCATATTTTCCAGAATCATCACTCTTCCTTCCTATATCAATTTTTAGGGTTCCATTAGCCTATAGCATCATTTTGGAATAAAGCCTAATCTTTCATTTAAGGGCTTAAGCTCTGCATTCTTAGACATGGACATTTTAGCTTTTGTTCCTTCTCTTCCTGCCTTTTGCATATCATAGCCGTAATCACTAGCGAGTGCTGTATTGGTAAAATTCTCACAGGGAATTAATTTACAGCCATAAATTGATTGCTCATCATTTAAACTGAACAACATATCCATGAGATCTTGACTTGCTTTTGAAGTCACCTGGTGCCAATCTCTTTTTCTATGATGTATTCGGTTGCTATCTTGCTATTTTGAAATCCATTGCATGGTCAAAGTATCATATCTCTTTATAAATTAAATTCATCTATCAAAACAGTTACATAAGTTGGTTCTAAATTTATTTTTAAAAATATAATCAACATCTGATATATACTTTGCATCATTTTAATCTTAATAAAGACATTTTCTTTTGAGTTATATTCATGCCCATGTTGACAACTCTTAGTAATTATCCTCCACTGGCACAAATTTGGTAGCTTGCTACATATTGTCTATGCTAAGATGAATTTATGTGTATTATATTTTGCATTATATTTTCTGTTATTATCATGCTCAAAATTGTCGAGCGGGAAAAAGCAATGAAAAAGTGGTTTTGGACCATGAAGCAGAGAGGCAAAAGATCACGAGGAAGAGATGAAAACAATAAAAAAATAAAGAAGTTATGAACCATAATGTATATATGTATATTAATCTATCCATTAGTTAATCTTTCATATAATTGGAAACTTCTTTGCTGGAATGTTTAACATATCATATCAACTCAGTACATCCATAACTGTATAGAAAAGCCTCATCACAGCAATTTGAGTTTAGGTAAGCTTTGTGAAGCCTTCTTTGCCAGTTCATTCTAATCATGGGCTGCATGAACGACCATATCATGCAAATGTATATATACAAACTCAGAAAATTTTATATACCCATACTACTACGTGAATGCTACATATATACACATAATAACATGTGTATGTATATCTGTATCGTGATTTCTTAAAATATTTTGCTTTTCTTACTAGACCTAGTACCTTGTGCCTGTCTTCTTCAAGTCTGAAAATTTTTTGTAATAATATAGATGCAAAAATAGTGCACTTATCATGAAAGATGTATCATTATTCAATTTTCTATACATCATCTATATGCTAGTATCTGTATTGATGTAATAGACACTTGATGATGCTGTCAAAATGTGTCTGCGCTGTCAACTTGATGATATATTAACGGAGTACTCACTTAAGTGTAGTTTAAATTCATGCTACTTTGTGCACATATACTTCATACCTTTTCTATATTTTGGGTCATGGACTTTGTAATTTTTTGGAAGAACAAAGGTTGTAAGCCGGGCCAGGAAACGGGGGCTGGACGCCTAGGCTCTTAAACAACTTTTGCAATGCTGGCTTTTGAATCTTAACCATTACATGTCAGCGTTATAAAAGCTAACAAATTTGGATTTATGAATTTTGTCAATGATTCATTTTTTTCCCATTAGCTCTATCTATTGCCAGCTTTTTTGAACCTTAATGATTTTCTCTATTTTAGTATGTCAGTTAAAATAATGGAGAGTTAACTCTATATGCAGTTTCCATCTACTTCCTTTTGTTGTTGTTCTGGCTAGCTGCTATTGGCCTGGCCTTTGCTCTTTTGTAGTGTTCTTTGCTAACTCTATCTGCAGTTCCCATCTACCTATTTGCAAGCAGCTTGACTTTTTGCTATTTTTTACCCTATTTCAAAAGTATTATTATTATTATTATTAAGAAATTTACAGCTTGCCTTTAATTTGGTAATAATATCAGTGAAGTTACTTCAAAGGAAAATTAATTTAACAGTCTAACTAACTGTGGAACATATATCCCAAGTTTCCCTATGGCATCAGTTGTCATGTATTTATTTATAGGAATCACAAAGAAGGTTTCTCTCTTGGTGATTTAATCTATCTGGTCCCATCCAAAAGCAGTTAAACTTTTTGTTTATCTTTCACTCGATCCCCTTCTATATTGAGGACTCCCTTTTCATCTAAGATGAGCAGTTTTGTGGGGCAACTTGGTTCTCTCACTGTTGCTTTTGTCAAGCATGAATTAACATTTCTTATTAATCTACTGCGCTGTTAGGGAAGTGGTACCCATGCATTTTTCATGTACATTAGGTATTATTTCAAGAGTCAGACTAATATAGTACTGGTATGCTGATGATGCTGCAAAGTAAACATATGGAATTAAATACAATTTATTCTGTAAACGATGCTAGTGTTTCTTTTGCATAGAAACCATATTCAACTAGAGAAAATAGACCTACCTTATATATGAACTATATAAATGCTAGATGGAAACAAATTATATTTTATCTTGTCAAGAGCATCAGGTGCTCATACAAATTAGGAACTTCCATCTCCGAAAACGAGGATTATGTAGCATTAGTTTTGCATTTTTTTTCCTTTTGTTATATCGGACCTCTCCAAATGATTATGTATGGAAATATTGACTAGGTATTTTGTCTGGAGCACAGAAGTTACACCAAACACCTCTGTCTAAATGCAAACCAACAGGATGTGACTGTCCTATTGTGCCCACTCTGTGCTAAAGGTGTTCGTTTGGTCTCAAATGAAGACCCGAACAGCACATGGGAGTCTCATGTAAACAATGACTGTGACCCATCAAACTACCAGAAAGCAACAAAAAAAAGGCGGTGTCCTGTTCCTGGCTGCAAAGAAATTCTAACTTTCTCTAACAGGATTAGATGCAGAGACTGCACCAAAGAGCACTGCTTGAAGCATAGATTTGGGCCTGACCACAAGTGTCCTGGACCCAAAAAACCAGATTCAGGCTTCCCATTTGTTGGTCTGCTAAATAGGAGTCAGAAACGTGAATCGTCATCAAAGAACAGTTCCAGTGGTTCCTCATGGTGGGGTTCAAACTTGCTTACTGCAGCATCAAGTTTGAGGGCTTCTGCTGAAGCAGGCATGCAAAGGTTGAGCAATGCAACTACCCAAGCTTTGCAAAAGGCAAAGGATGGAACAGCAAAGAGCAGTACCGGTGTGGAGCACTGTCCTCAATGCCCGGCAATGTTCTCCACTGTGTCTGCTTTGATTGAACATGCTGAGAAGTATCATCAACATAATACTTGGCCAGCTCATAATGAGGTCACAATTGATGTGTGCCCCAGATGCAGCAGAGGTTTTCGAGATCCAGTATTGTTAGTGGAGCATGTTGAGAGGGATCATGGAGGGCCTTCGGTTGCTTAACAGTAAGTGCAACCCTGCACTGGATTTTCTCCACCCTCCAAAGTAGTAGAATTTTGCTGTATTACTAAATAATTGTATTGCTAATACTGATTCTTGCATATTTATTCAAAGGATTATTCCATATGAAACAACAACAACAACAACAATTTTTTAACTAATTAATTATTCAATAATGAATGCATATCTTTTTGAAATTTTAATTACTGTTTTGAATGTCTCACAATTTGTTGCAAATATCCATGGATTACTCTTATGATTTCTGGATTTGTCATTTTGATAGAGGAAGTATTCATGAATCACCCCCCCCCCCCCCCTTTTTCCAATATATATTCCTTGCATGTCTAATATTTCCTTGAATTTCGGCAAATCATATACTTACAGAATCTATTCCGATACCGATGCTGTGACTAGTAGCTTAAGGAGGTTTTCATATTTGTTTTTGTGAAGTTAGTTTTTTAGACGGACATGTGGGTATGTGCACACTCACACCAGAGATGATAATGACAAAATATTTATATTTCCTTTTTTTTGTCAAAGTGACCAGATCTGCTCTCTTCAATGTCTTAAATTCTTTTACATTTTCTTTAACCATATTATCTGTAGTTCTCGTTTATGACACATCATTTCAACTGTGCTGATTACTCTCTTGGCTTGGTTTTCAACTTCTTGCCTTAACTAGTTTCATACTGCAGACAATTGTTTCGCACAAATAATTCAACTGCCTTTTTTAGAGTTGATTTGCATAGTTGCACTGATCATTGTAACTTCCTACTCCTATGTTTAACCGGTACCACTGCACACCTACAGCCTATAAGGCAGATAGGTATCTGTAGACTGAGTTCATGCATGCTTATGTGCATGAGAGCTTCATTCTTGCTTCTGTCCATATATACTGTGCATCTTATTTGCAGTGCATTGGTATGCTCCTAAACTTTGTGTTCCTTTTCATTTCTTTTTGCAGTTGGGCCCATGTTACTGAAACTGCCATCGCTCATCTTCTAGCAGAGTCAAATTAGTTCACGTTACTGGAGAAAAAGATAGTTCTTGCTTCAGCTTTGTTTACCGAAAGCAGTTTGCTTTCACTGTAGTAGCCTTAAATGCAGGTGTTTTCCATTTCCATTGGTGATACTACGTCAACATACAAGTTAATTGACATTGTTGTAACGGTTGCTTCATTGTATGAGTCTCTCTCTCTCTCTCTCTCTCTCTCTCTCTCTCTCTCCCCCTCTCCCCTATTGTCTTAATCTTTCGACTAAAAGTTGTTTCTCTTTCAATATTTCTATACACATTATTATGTTAACTGTTATTTGTGGAATTGTGATTAACCATGAGAACACCCAGTTAATATGATGTCACAAACAAATGAGCTAACTGCTATGCACGATGTGAAATATTTGGACTCCCGTCTCTCTTTTCCTGTTTGGGCCACGCGTGGTATGGGGCTCTTTCGGCCAGTGAATGGGTGCACGACTTCGGGTGTTGTCAGGAGTGGGCGCGTTATTAACAAGCTTCTCTGGAATTGTCCAGAGGTCTGTTAGATTTACGAAGCTGATTTACATTTTACAAATCAAATTAGATGGCTTGGAGCCTGGATCAAAGCGGATAAGCTTAATTACTTAGGAGCGATATTCAGATGATGAGTATTGGGTTTCCTTTCTTTAATACATGATTTGAATAAACGTTAATTTTGAAAACTTATAAATCTTATTTTTTTAAAAACATACGAGGATCATTCCCTTTTTCTATTGTATATTCTCAAAAAGAAAATTGTTGGTGATGATGCTACTTATATGAAGCAGAAAAGAAATTCAAAATAAAAAATAGAGAAACAACACATGCAACACAGAAAGGTTTGAAATTTGTGCAGAACTTGAATGACAGAGAAATTAAAGCGAAGCAAAAGCAGAACTTACGATCAGGAAACAAATCATTGCATGGAGAGTCTGGAATATCAATATTGTGCTATTTACCAGATATATATACTGTTAATAATTTTGAGGCAGACACATTTTGAATCAAAGAAGTTGGATGCTGAGCCCTGTAATCATGATACATCTTCTCTGATTGCTGAACTTGGTTATTGCTTCATCTCTATCTATATTTGAAAAATAACAATATATGACACCGAGTTTGACATGTTAGTTGATTAAGCAAAGAACTTAACTTTTCAGATATACCTAGCCTCCCTGGTTATTCTCCAAAAAACATTCCTCGGGAGAATTTTATGAGAAAAAAAATCCAACAGAAATATCTATAAAAATATGTCACATGTTGTTTTAGATCGGTGTAATAGATGCTGCCAAATTATTGATTGCTAAGATTTTAAGAGTACAGGCTGATTATTCCAATGGTCATATTATCTAACCACCATCCATCTCTGCTGTCCTGCATCACATGTACCAAAGGCAAGAAAAGGAGATTTTCTTGGGGTGGGAAGGAATGGAGCAGGAAGCGCACACTCTTGAGTAAACAACAGGTAACGAGCTCATCATGCATACCTGTTCAAATGCCAGTTGATAGAGCTAATAATCTTAGAAATACCATCTTTATTCAAATGCCAGTTGATATAGCTAATAATCTTGTTCAAATGCCAGTTGATATCGCTAGAAGCACTTTTCAAGAAAAAAAGGATGGTATGAGCTCTGCATGCATGCTATTTGGCAAATAAAGGAAGAAGTCAACGCCCAGAGCAGAGATGGCTCAGGCTAGATGGGCGTAATAAGAGTTGGAATTGAGGATTCTATTCACAGCTTGCTTAGTTAATGAATAAATGGATATATCCTAGTTTGGATAAATGGAGTGAATCATGGAGCAGGTTTATTTCAGCCCAGCTTGAGGGGAACCAGAGCTGGAACAGAGGATGCTATCATAGCTTCCTCACCAAGTGGATAAATAACGGGTTCCCGTTTCCCTATCTTTACAATTACAAATGATCCATATGTCCTTTATCATCATCCAGGACCATTTTTGTTGTGACCTTATTCACTGCAAGTAAATAATCTTCTCTGGAGATTTCAGTGGCTGGTAGTTCACCTACTGAAATTAATTTGGTGCAGCCAGCATTTATAATGGATGACGTTTAAGCGTATGGCACCACTCTGCTTTAGAAAAAAGAATATTTAATGAAATACCAGTTATGACCTCAGTTATCACGTACTTCAATATGAAACAATTTCTCTACACATATAATAAGTGTGACGGTGTGCATGTCTCACCACCCTCCACTAATTTCTAGAATGATAAAAATCTTGTGCTGAATTGTATTTTTTCAGAGAAGAAGGATAACATGAAGTGAAGGTTTTAATCCGCTTTAACCACGGATATCTTAAATCAGTGTTTGATAGAAAAAATATTATTAATTAATAAGTATACGGGATAAAGTTTGTTTTTGACTATCCAATTGATCATATCAAATGTAAAAAGGTAAATTTATAGGATAACTTTTTTTTGATCTTATTTGAAGGGATAACCAGCTATTCCTGCATTTTATAGGGAATAAATTAAGGAGATATCCTATGATTAACCATGGATTATCCCTTTAGTTAACTTTATTCCCAGCTATCCCTTATAGGTATGGCTTTTAGAAATAAGAGGAGATATCCCCTTTTATCTTCTATTTCAAACACTACCTCATGGACTATCCTTTTGGTTAACTTTATTCCCAGCTATTCTATAGTTATGACTTTTAGAAATAAAAGAAATATCTCCTGAATATCCTTTCTTATCTTTTGTTTTAAACACAATCTAAAATACGCAAGAGGATATAAATATATAATGTATTCATGAGATATCCCCTCTTATCCGTTGATTCAACACAACCTAAAGTACGCAGGAAGATACAGGGCATGTAATGTATTCGTGTATTTATTTATCTTAAAAAAATAAACGCCAGCAGCGATGGCCGGACAAAGGCGAAAGAAGAAGTCAGCCACGGTCGTTGAGTGCGGGTCTAAAACCGGGGGGAAGTCAAGGGAGGGGTCGAATTAGAGGAACCTTCTGGAAGCACCACCCATAGAGGGGGTCACCATTAAACTCTTGCCTTCTCCCCTCTTCCCTTCGCTTCCCCAGCTCGTCTCGGCCTGGCCTCTCCAGTCTCCATCCTGCTATCCTGATCTCCCGCCCCGAGTAAGCCATCTTCCCTTTTCTTGCTTCCTCTCATCAGACGAGCATCTCGCCGTCATCTTCTAATCAGCTTCCATCACCGGTAAAAATTAAAGGGAAAAAACTGAAAATTTGCTGACGCTGTGATCCGATCTCAGAAATGGAGGATGCTCGGGATCAGCACGAGCAATCCAACGGTGATCCCTCTCACTCTTCTTCTTCTCAGCCGTCCAATTTCCTGTATTTGTACTAATTCTGTTTCTGGATTGTCTTCCAGGCCACGAGAGTCCGATTCAGGAGCCAGAGATAGGTACACCTTCGCTCGATCCAAAGCTTCGCCCTTAATTCCTCCCCTCTTCCCTTTATCTGTTCCAATTTTTATTCCACATGACTAAAGAAAAGGTTAAAATCTAGTTCCTATTTAAGCTTCTGCTTCTGTGTAGTTTTTATTTTTCATTTATATCCTCTAATGTATATCTAAGGAAAGATTATATCTTTTTCCTTTTCTTTTTATTGTCTTCCTGATTTCCAAAGTTCACCAAATGTATTGATCTATTCTCATTGACTTGAGTTGGATTTTTTTTTTTTTTTTTGATATACTTAAGTGGTGGGTAATCATATGGTGTGTTTTTGGTCTATTCGAATTTAAAATTGATTCTTTATGCTTTGTGTAGTTCCAAATGACGAGGATGACATCGTCACTGAGAGTGCTGCAGTTGTGCGTGAGGAGCCTATCCAAGATGACAACGGTCCCCCGAAAATTGACTCTGAGGTGGAGGTGCTTCACGAGAAAGTCAAGAAGCAAGTCATTAGGGAGGGTCATGGTCAAAAGCCAGCAAAATTTGCGACATGCTTTTGTAAGTATCACATGATGAGTTCTACTATATCACAAGATATTTGCTGCCATTGCAGTTCCTTTTGTTTGGAGTGATGCTGCGATTATGTTCCCAAAGGTTTATGTGCACGTATTCAGATGGCCGTTTAGTTTTAGTTTACCAAAGCGTCTATTTTTAGCTTTTCATGTGATAAAGAGGTGATAACTGGCATCTTAAGCTTCAAGAATTATTTGATCTGTGTGGGGTTGGCTATTTATGCCAATATTGAGCATGTGATATACATGGAAGGGTTCTATTGCACATGTTAATAAATTATAGTTTTGAATTAATAGGTGTATATCACACTTAGTCATCACACTTAGCCATGCTTTTTGAGAAGAATTTAGGAGTGTGGTTGTGAGAAAGAAATGTATTTACTAGAGAGGTTTCATATCTTGCCAAGCTTTGTAGTTGGTTAATAACCTCTTGTATTAGCACAGTCATAAAGGCAACAGCTTTCTGAAAAGCAATATGAAACAGCTACTGATTTACCAGGCAAATGAAGTCTTTTGATCATGCAGTGCCGTTTTGTCTCCTGTATCGTTGTCTTCCAACTTGTTTGACCATGCTTATCTAATCCCAAGAAATCTGCTTTTGGACAATAGCCTCGTGTCTAAAAAACAAGTTCCATATTCAGGCATTTGCTGTTACTGGAAAAAAAATCCTATTGGTTTCTGTCTAGTTGTCACAACCCTCAAGACCTGCCCTGACATGGATTCTTGAGGCCCTATTGGTTGATATGAACTGCTCCACCTATATACAATACAGTCTTGTGAGACTCAGTGCTTCAGACAATTGTGTTACACAAATTTCAAGATGTTTAGTTTATCATTAAACAATAATTCTTATAGCTTCAGAAAAAGTTTACTTGTTAATTGCTACTGCCTTGAGAAAAAGTAGTTGGTGGATGTTTTCATTCTAGAGCAGCTTGAGTTTTCGAAGTAAAGTATTCATTTACTAATAAGACATTAATATCCTTTTCTACAAGTATTTTTTTGCTAGTCATATGCGTTCCACCCTTCAATTAATTATTACGACTTATGAGCAGGCATGCAAGAACAACATACTAAATAAAAGAAAATAATAAACCTTTAAAAGATTATAAAAGCGAAGTTAGACATATAAAAGAGTATTTCTTTTGTGCATACGAATATGCATCCATATGTATCTATTTTCTTGCATATAGGCACATGTATATGAAGTAATGATATATAGAAGTTGCAGTGCTTAACTAGATTTGTTACAAAAATGCAAATAGTTTATAAGGTAAGAATTGATCACAGATGGGATTTATAAAGAAAAGATTAAGACTTAGGAGGGAGTCTAGAGGAGATACTTGGGGGATATGAGGGTTCTGGATCGGTGTAGACACGGAAAACTGTGGTTAGCAATGTAGCATAAATGATAGGGAGAGAGTATCTGAATTTTTTTTTCTGAGTCTATTGTATTGAGAGAGTGAAGCTAATTTAGTTTGCATGTCATAAAACAACTCTCAAGTAGTTAGGACGTACATGAGGGAGAAATGGAAGAAAATGACAGTGAGTTATGACTATAGAGCAGAACTGAAAGTCGAGATGGCATTATGGATCAAAAGACGTGACAACCAATGCTCAGCATGATGTTGACCATCTAGAAATTGGTGCCAAATTCTTAGTATATGCAAGCCTATGCGAGCGAGTAGCATCCCATGAAACCAATATGGCCAGTTGGCAGATAGAAAGGTCTACATTTTTTGGTTTTCGCTTAATCTCATTCAACAAGGAGTGACTGTCCAAGATTCCCTTAGATTTGAAAAAAGATTTGAACAAAAGCTTGACAAAGGCGGAAGATTGTAACTTTCAGTGCAGGAGCTACATACATCACAAATATGCTATCTTGTAAAGACCCAACTATCTTGGAATACTGCTACTGTTAAAAGAGGTTCCACTTTGGTCATTAGTTGCATTAAATTGACATGTTGTAAATAATATAATGAATATTCTAAAAGACAGCTGCTGTTTGCAAGCGGTCAGGGTACCACTTGGTGCCTAATGGTAATTAGGCAGCTGGCTGGCAATTAGCTTCGGAACTACAAGTTTAAAATGGATAATATAAGTAGAAATCTAAACATAACAACAGTTTATAAGAATAGCAAAAAATATAAAAAGGACTATAAAGAAATTTAAGCAACCAGTAATGGTAATTAATATAAGAAAATAAGCATTCCGCATGGCAAGAGGAGGCAGTGTAGTGATAGAATGTTAGGTGTAAGAGGAAGGAAGGGAGGAAGAGAGCAGCTGCTGCCTAATGGAATGAAAGGTTAGGAAGGACGGCCTAGAAACTAGAAAAAAGAAGTTTGGTGCAGTTGGAGCATTAGGAGGAAGATGACTCACAATTGGATGGCATAGGGTGGAGGAAGAGGTGCTCAGCAGGGTCAAAAGAAGAGAAACAACAAAAGGAACATTGTTCTTGTTGCCGTAGAAATTCGTTCTCTGGCTTGAGTGCATGTTGTTGGGATTCGGGTAGCGCTCTTCCATTCGGACGGACCTGCAAGACAGCCTTCACGCAGGAAGCATAAGGGGTGGTCCCTGCAGAAGACCCTCCGATGCCCAAGTTAATGGATATTCTCAGTAAGCAGATAAGGGAAGAAGGTTGTTGCAGAAGGATGCTCTAGAGAGGGTTTCTGGAGAGCAATGGCCTTTGCTTTCTTCTTAGGGATCTAGAATTGTATTCGAGAGCATACCTAGGGGGTCTTGGGACTTAGCATTTATGCCCTGCTGAGATGGTAGGTCGTTACCTGATTTTTCGGACGCATTTTAAGTAGTCGAAAGTCGAGACGGTTGGAATCCCATCGGTTATGGGGATTAACGGTTGAGGAGGCTGGCGGATGCCTAATTAGGATTTTGAAATCCCATTGATTGTGGACGACGTGCTGTATTTAACTTCCGTTTCTGTTTTGAAAAGTTTACTCTGAAATTTCTGTGATCAGGGCGGTTCATCTTCCGAGATATTCGACGTGATTCGAGGCAGCAACGATGCTCACGTTTGAGAGGGTGAGGCTTGGTCCTGCCGGGACATGGAGATAGCTCGGTCCTGCCAAGATATGGATATAGTCGGTCCCGTCGAGATATGGAGATGACTCGATCTCGCCGAGGTTCGGAGATGGTTCGGCCCTGCCGAGGTACGGAGATTACATGTGATGAGGCTTGTCCTTTTCTGAGTGTGGTGGTTATCAAGTCAAAGCCCAAAAGTGAGCCTTGTCGACTGCCACGCCTGTCAATCAATGCGGTGACAATTTTACCCCGCATCAGTTCTTATGTGTGGCTCATGATGGAGCATCTAAATTGGGACAACATTGTTCAAGAACACCAATTTTTGCAATATTTTGAAGACGCTGTAACCTTTGAATCCATCTAGATATGGTGAATTAGAAATCTAAACATGTAAGAGATCTGCAGTTCTTTTGCTTCTATTGGAAAGAGCTTATTGTTATGAAGTTATAATTTATTCTTTTCATCATTTTTCAGAAAAACGTAGATTACCTTTCACCAGCAGCATCTAATTATGGTTAGTTAAGAAGTATGCTGTCATTTTATTGTTGCATGTTGCGAATCCTGTCCTTGGTTTAACTATATGGCTATGTATAACTGGCACAGCTTCAATACTGAAAGTTCTGTCTCTTAAAGAAATAATAATGAATCACATTTATTGTACAAGTTTTTTTAGTGGTTCTCGTTGATGTGGCAGTGCACTATAGGGCATGGGTTGAAAAGTCCTCACACAAATTTGAGGATACGTGGCAGGAACAGCGGCCAGTTGAACTTATCCTTGGAAAAGGTCTTTCGCTTCATTATATACTTTTTTAACACATTTTATTTTTTATATGTTCTTGCAGTAGGATGATCTTATTGAGCGCACACTTTTAGGATTTCAAAGTTACTGTTTATCTTCTCTTTTTTTTTTTCTCACAGTCCCAAGTGGCACAAAACTTGCACACTTGATTGTTGACTTCCCATTTTTCTTAAAAATCTTTACAGATCATTTTTACCTATTAATCCTGTGTCACATGGATATTCAAATCAATTTTGCATGGATTCAAGTGCCCGAGCCAGTGGAAGTACTGGCTAGTGTGGCATAGCATGCCTTGCCATGCCAAAATAATAAAAAGAAGGGATTCTTTTGGCTCAATTTTGAGTTGTGTTAAGCTGTATTTACCTGTCTCAATTGGGCATGGGTCGATATCCTGCATATATGCAGTTTATTGAGGTAAACACGCCTATGCTCTGCCCACACTGGCTTGGCATCAATGAGCACTCAATGTGATAAGAAGCAGCTCTGTACTGTTGTATCTGGATAGGATTAGACGTATGCAGCCTTACCCATGCATGGAGAGGCTGTTCCATGTTTCACGTTCATGTCCTCTGCGTCATAGTAGAGTAACCTTAGTGTTGCACCAAGGCTCACCCTCTATCATTGTGACACATAGTCATATTGTGCCAATGCATGTCAAAAATGATGAACAAATAGAAAGCCTTATGAGTAGCTAGTTCGAAAACACAAGCTAGGAAAACCTATTTTTGTTCTTAAGACAACATCTATATAGCTTCAAAATGATGACTACAGTTTCTACCTATAAATGTCATGAGTTATTCTCTTAAACGCTTTTCACTATATCAACAACACCAAAATGCTAAATGGCACCAAATCTTACAAAGAAATAGGGTTATAAGTATCTTCTTTGTCGGTATGTATCATTCTGCATATTGTTGCTTTACTGAATAATGGTCCATACCACTATGACAGGAAGCAATGCTGACCATTTCTTGGTCTCCAAATGCCAAACTATAGCCTGCATTTTATGATATTATATGTACACAACAATATCTGCAACCATGGCCCCCAGTAAGTTATTCCAAGACTAATTACTGAAGAGAAATTAGGTATATGTTCTTTTAAGAGTTTATGAGTGCTCTGGTCTCTATTCTTGCGGTCTACAAATATTAAGTGTCTAACAAATTACAATACATTACAAGATCCTTAATGTTGCATATCACGTTTAATTTCTTAAGTATAGAAATAAATTAAAAGAAATGCCACAAACTTCTCATGTGCTGGGAGTGTAGAGAAAATTCAAGATCACATATTGAACTAAGAGAACTCAAACTGTACATTTTTTTGTTTATTTTAACAAAAATATGAAGAGAGAAATTGGGATAAATTAATAGATAATATGTAGAAACATAATAAATGTATTCCGGATCAGAATGAAAAGCACTTAATGAATCAGACTGTTGTAGAAGACAGATATCTCATTAATGGTTTTGAAAGACTTTAAATGATAAGAAGTTTGAATAGTTGGCTCAACTTGATGTCTGTTATCATAAGTGCATAATTGCACCATATATTAAGGCGGGCATAAGTTAAACCAATTATACAATAGTAGTTACATCTTTAGATCTTGCATTCCAAGTTTTTCCTTTCTCTTTGTTTATATTATAGAGAGAAACACAATGGAAGTGATTAATTAAAAGTAATAGAATATTTGAATGTATATATACATGTATATTTGTGTGCATGCTCACTTTTTTTTTTTGTGGAAATCGTTAGATGTAATTGTCAGGGGATGGACTGTTGATGCTGTCAACTTATTGAGCAGATGGAGAGGTTAAGGAGGTCTAAAATGAGCTGCCCATTCAACCCCCACCCACCCATGCACGCACAAAGGCAAAAAATAAATAGAAGAAAGAGAGGAAGTAAAAAAGAGGCTTTTGGGTAGACCACTCCTTTTATACCATGCCCACCCTTCCCTACTTCATGATTCTCACCCATTATGCCATTCCTCTAGCCTCTGGCTTTAAGTTTGAGATATTGGTTTTCAGGTAGAAATATTGTAGAGGATTTAACATAGAAAATTTTGAGCAGTCAACCCACATGATTTGAGTATTTCGATGCACTTGCTTGTGTCCATTTTTAAATAACAAATTAAGAGATATATTGTGATCCCTATTGAGGTTTAGAAAGGTTTAGAAGAAATTGGAGTCATGTGGTTAATCAATTTATTTAATAGGATTGTAGCAACTAAAAGAATGCCGGATGATTGAAGAAAAAGCATATTAATATCCATATACAAAATAAAGAAAATATTTAAAATTGTGCAAATTAAAGAGGAATTAAGTTGATAAGTCATTAAATGAAATTATGGAAGAGAGTAATAGAAAATCGAATAAAAGCTGAAACTTTGGTATCAAATAATTAATTTGGATTTATACTTAGAAGATCGACCATGGAAGCTATTTATTTATTAAGAAGATTGATGGAGAGGTATAGAAAAAGAAAAAAAAAATTCATATGGTTTTTACTGATTTAGAAAAAAATATGATAGAGTGCCTAGAGAAATAATACAATAAATTTTAGAGAAAAAAGGGGTTACCAAAAGGCATATAGAATTGATAAAGATATGTATGATAGAGCGATATCTATTGTTAAAACAATAATAGAAGAAACTAGTGAATTTTTAATTATTGTAGGTTTATATCAAAATCTACCTTAAGTCCATATCTTTTTGTATTAGTTATAGATGAATTAATCAAACATATTCAAGATGATATCCCATGGTGTATATTATTTGCAGACGATATAGTGTTGATTGATGAAACTAAATCTGGAGTAAATGCTAAGCTAGAGATTTGGAGAGGCTTTAGAATCTAAAGGTTTTAAGATTAATAGAACTAAAACTGAGTACATGAAATGTAATTTTAGTGGAAGTAGAAATACAACAAAGAAATAGTGAAGATTGCAAGCCAAAAATACCAAGGAGTGAAAAATTTAGGTATTTGGGATTAATTATCGAGCAAGAAGGTGAAATAGGTGAAGATATGAATCATAAAGTTAAAGTAGGATGGATTAAATAGAGGAGTGCCTTGGGAGTATTGTATGATCGGCGCATCCCATTAAAATTAAAAGAAAAATTCTATAAAATCACTACTAGGCCAGCTATACTATATAGAATAGAGTGTTGGGCAATACTGAAACAACATGTGAATAAATTAAGTGTAACAGAAATGCGCATGTTAAGATGGATATATGGTAAAACTTTAAAAAATAGAATTAGAAATAAACATATATGAGAACTGATAGGAGTAGCTCCAATTGAAGATAATGAGAGAAAATCGATTACGTTGGTTTGGACATATACAACGGAGATATTTAGATGCTCCAATTAGAAAGAGTGATCTTTGAATAATTCATAGTAAGGATAGAGGTAGAGGTAGAGGTAGAGGTAGACTTAAACTAACATGAACGAAAATAATTAAAAAATATATAACTATTTGTAATTTGAGTACCGACTTAGTCTTGAATAGAGCAGAGTAGAGAAAGCGGATTCATGGAGCCAACTCCATGTAGTTGGGAAAAGGCTTAGATGAGTTGAGTTGAGTCACACCAAGGTTTTGTATGGAGGATAAGAAACTTATGTTCCATAACTATTATTCTTTCTAGCAAAGAAAGGAAAATTCATTTCTCAACATATGTTGGGGTGTACAATGTTATACACAAATGCTATCTGATCCATGAACTTAAAATCACGCCATCAGAACTTAAATAAATGAAAGAAAAAAAACTCGTAAGGTCTAGTTTAATCAATGACTAACTGGTGCCTTATGACAAGTTTATCATGTCTTCTGGAAAGTTGAACTGTTTTGATGGTTTATTAATTATGGTCATACAATGTCAAAGAATTAGATGTGTAGGAATCACACTATAATAATAGCCATCAAGCCTTAGACCAACTATTTGTGGCCAACTTTATGAATCCTCATACACCAATAATTCCTATTCATAGCCTATATAAATCCTGATCCTATTCCAAATTTAACTTTTCTTTTGTTATTTTTAGTCTTTGCTACAATACTCCTGGAAGGCTGCGATCAATGTGGAGAAAACTTGATATGATTTCAAAGAATTAAAAGACAAGAAGTTGCATGACAGAAATTTTAGTTCTGTTCTGAAATAATATCACAAACTGAATCAATTCTTTTCCTGTGAATGATCTAGTGTGATGATTAGCAAGAAATAATATATTATAGAAATATTACTGATTCTACTTATACTGCAACAGAAAAAGCTGAAATGACGGGGTTGGGCATTGGTGTGGCAAGTATGAAGAGTGGAGAGCGTGCACTGGTTCATGTTGGCTGGGAACTAGGCTATGGAAAAGAAGGAAGTTTTTCATTCCCAAATGTACCCCCTATGGCAGACCTTTTGTATGAAGTTGAGCTTATCGGCTTTGATGAAGCCAAAGAAGTATGTTCTCTTGTATTTTTCCTAATGTGGCAACTTATATCAATTCCTTTAGTACATGGTGTGTTTTATATTGCCAAATATGTGTACAGATTTTTATTATATGTGAACTTTGAAGATTAGACAATAAAAAAATTAGGTTTGATCACATATCATGGCATTTATCTGATCAACAGGGAAAAGCCCGAAGTGATATGACAGTCGAAGAAAGAATTCAAGCAGCTGATAGAAGGAAGATGGAAGGAAATTCTTACTTTAAGGAAGAAAAACTTCAGGAGGCCATGCAACAATATGAAATGGTTGTCAACAATGAGTCACCTGGATTTGTTCCTTTTTTCCCCTTTTATTATTGTCATTTTTGCAGGAAGTCATGATGAACTTTTCCTTATTTTGTCAGGCAATAGCATATATGGGCGATGACTTCATGTTCCAATTATTTGGAAAATACAGGGACATGGCCTTGGCTGTCAAAAACCCATGCCATCTTAACATGGCTGCATGCTTAATTAAGCTAAATCGATGCGAGGAAGCCATTGGGCAATGTACTATTGTATGTCTATTGATCAAATTGGTTTATGCTTTCTTGTTCTGTGCTTATTTTCCTATATTGATCATTGCTTGTCAATGTGACAGAGACCTGTAAGTATATGATTCCTATATGCACATGTTATATTTGAAGCTGTTTTTTCCTTTGTTAATACTGCGCATTGATTAGAGTTTGTTGCTATTGAAGTTTAGAGTATCTTCTTTTGTCTGAATGTCTTTTAGTACCAAGAAATCCACATTAACGAATGTCATGGTGAGATAAATCTGTGATGTCACTAAGTTTATTGAGTGCAATGGGCTTCCAGGTATTATCAGAAGATGAAAACAATGCGAAAGCACTATTCAGACGAGGAAAAGCTCGAGCAGAACTTGGCCAAACAGATGCTGCCATGGAGGACTTCCAAAAAGCTAGAAAATTTGCCCCAGGGGACAAGGCTATTGCCAGAGAGCTGCGGCTGCTTGCTGAACACGAGAAAGCTGTCTATCAGAAGCAGAAAGAGATTTATAAGGGGATTTTTGGACCGGTGCCTCAACCCAAACCCAAGAGGTTGAATTGGGTAGTTGTTTTCTGGCAATGGCTTGTATCTTTGATTTGCAGTCTATTCAAGCGCCGAAGGTCTAAAGCTGACTAAGCATCATGTGGTAAGCACCAATTGAGACTGCATTAAAACACTGACACTTGTTGTCAGGTTATCAGATCATCTGTTCTTATTACCTTAATTTCTTTTTGAATGGGATCATAAAGATCTTGCATTGGTTGTTCCTTTACCTTCCACTAGTGTCATTGCTTGTTTTTCATATTGAATAGAAAATCCCTCCCTCTCTCTCTCTCTCTCTCTCTCTCTCTCTCTGTCTCTCATGCGCGCACACACCCCACTGCTAAATGTAGATTTGTGGGAGTGAAATGCTTTAGTGGCAGTGGGTGCTCTGTGATCTTCTAGAAACAATTTGAATGCTGTGCCAGTCATTTTGTATATGCATACGGTGCAATCCGTTCCAAATACAGATATCCGGTGCCTGTATAACCAATTAAGAAGAACATAGTTTTCTGAAAGCTTTCACTCATTTTCTCTGCTGTTTAAGAAATAGCAAGCTGGAAGATGACCATATGTGTTGCAGGTGCTCTCCATATTTTATATCTCGAATTTGCATATTATGAAATTTTAATCAGCTACAGACTAAAGTACATGTTACTACAGCGGCAGGTGACTTGAAGTTTGCTTGAAAAGGCAGCTCCTGGAAAGCAAATGTGGCGCCATCTCTCTAATCAATCTCTGACAGAGGCATCAAAAACTATCATAATTTATCTTCAAATCCTGACGAACAATGGGGTAAGGGACTATGTAATGTAAGATTTGTACAACAAACGGTGAAGAATCTTGAAACTTGTTTCCGCTATAAGGATACCTTTCTTTTGAGAACGTGTGACCTCGCTGTTTTGTCAGTCCTCGCATGAATAAATTCCAGAAGTCTCTGACACTTGTGATGCTCATCTTTCCTTGACTTCTATATGTATTTTTTTCCTTTTAATTTTCCCCTTTTTGGTTCATTACTGTTCCTTTTATTATATTTTCACGTGACTTTGGTCTTCAGTCAAATTGCAGCTGCTTAATGAATTACAAGTCAAATTGCAGGTTTAGTCATTGAGAATATGCTTGATCAAAGGCTAGAGATTTGCAAGTGCACAAACCCCAGAAGACCTTTATTTCTTATCTTTGTTCAGCCCGTTCAATATTTAAAAGCTGACCATTTCTCCCCTTTCAGAAAAGGGGGAAAAAAGAGAGAGAGAAAATTCTCCTAATTTCCAGTCCAAATTTGCATCAAGAGGAATGCTTGGGATAGGGGTTTATCAAAGATTTTAAAGAAATTTTTGGGGTGGTTCTAATTTTCAGGGAACAAAAGACTAACTACAGTGGTTCTAATTTTCCGGCAACAAAAGACTAACTACAGTGGTGGTCAAGGCAGCTTTGGAGTTCCCTTGTCTTATTGCCTGGTTAAAAGCTTTTGCGTGCAACAATGGGGACTCAATCAGTGGTAGTAGCCTTAGCTGCAAGTCATTCTCATGATGCTAATTGAATTATAATCAGCAATCATCCAAGCATAACAATCATGGCCTACCATCGTCTATCATATCGCAACTCTTTAGATGGCTGTGATGAGCGCATAAAAGCTAGTTGTAACGCCGGCGTCTCCTCGGTCCCATGCAGCAGGTGTTGGAAACCATTCACTGGCTCAAAACCACAAATTATGCCAGATTTCTCCATCTCTATACGGCATCAACTGGGACATGGCGGCGTCTGATAATTCTGCAACACCACTTCATAACAAATCAAACATATGACTTCCTCAATAAATGGTTCATATCAAACATTTTAATATAACTCAAGATTTTTTTTTTTTTTTTCTTTTTTTCTTTTAAAAAAGGCAAAATGGTGACATCTTCATCTAACTTTGTTCAAAACAAAAAAAAGGTTCTGCTATAATTTGCTGCACCACGCAAACATTCATTCAAATTGATAACTGAAGAGAATCAACGTTACGAGGAGGACAGCAAAACCATGAAACTAGTTGGTCATAAGAAAAAAACATAAAGCAACTGCAATTCCGACCAGCTCTGACTCTTAATCGAGGACTATCAGTTTGTATTTTGAAAGAGCAAGAGGTGATTAAAGGGACGAGCAAATGAAACCGATCCAGAAGGTTTAGGACCACGAAAAAGTCTCTGGAGGAGTCTATTTGTGTGACGAGATTCCCTGACAAGATGCAGCGAGACTTAAAGCAATAAGCAACACATATCCTCTCCTTCCTGTCTGTCGCCACTCCCTATGGCTTACTGGCCTGGACCAACAAACCTCCTCTCTTTTCCTTTTTGGAGTACCGAGACAGCGAGGAAGGGCCCATCCATCCGCAAAAAGAGCTGGCCTACGCTTCACGGTCTTAATCAAAACCTGCTGTAATGTTATAATATTTGAGGGGAAAAAAAAAAAAAAGTTTACATGACAGTAAGCATAATCACAGGTGCTCAAATAAAATATAAATCAAATCAATCGATAAGCACCATATTTCTACTACTGCTTTTGAACCACAAAAATTTAAGACCAGATAATGATAATTCAAAGAGAGTATGTGCTTAGATCCTATATAGCTATTGATGCACTATTGCTAGGAACATTATCTTACCAGTAGAATATCCATAACCCTATCTACCTTACAGATTCTAGCTGCGTAAACCATCAAGATTTGTCCGGATTGATTAACAATTACTTATTAAATTTTGAAAAACATTCTACCAAGAGATTCATTGTTTTGTTTACTATCAAATTTCAGAGAAGATTTTAGTGCATGATGTTTGCTACATTCGAATTTGGATCACACTTTATTTATCATTTGGATTTTGTTGAAACAAATTTTAATCAGCGGAGTGATGACTAGGGACAAATGGACAAAAATTACAGTGTAAACCATGATTGAGATGGAGGCATCATGAGTTTTTCAGAAGAACATTTTAAGAAGATGCTTAATACCGGGAAAAGTTTAATTAACTATTGCAAGATACGCAATATATTTATATAGCTAACAATGAGGGCATCTGATAACATTTATCCTCTCTAAAGCCAATTCTCTTTCTTCCTATATATGTGACAACCGAACAAGTCTCGGCCTAAGGCACACCATTTCAGGATGTTAGCCTTGCGAAATCAAAACATATAGAGAACCTGGAACACGCCTTCTACTTGCATAGGCCAACGAGTAAGTGCATGTTATCAAGCCAATAGCTCTGAAAATTAGCTTACTGACTACAAAGAGAAGTGCAGAGGTGCCTATTGGGATCCTCAGTTCAGACCAGGTGCATCAAGATCTTTGATCTGATGCAGGGCCTATGAAAACATAAAACTAGAAATATTTAGGCCCCTCGTTTCGCGGGCAAAAATCTTGACAACAAAAGCAACAAGAAAGCTAGAGGCTGTCTTTCCAATCAAGAAAATATTAGAAAATGCATCAAGAAAATATTTAGCCAACATATATGCTTTATAAATGAGACAGTGCCATTAATCACCAAACAACCTAACAAAATGTGCTTGGTATGATTTCACTCGCATCATGAGAAAGGCTAATATAACCTCAGATGTACTTATAGTATATTCATCTCATGATCTTTATTTCAGAAATAAATAAGAATTGCATGGAAGAGTCATGCATGATTTTTTTCTTAGCAAAATATTTATGATAGTTTATGCTAACGTGTCTTTAGTTTCACATCAGCCATGCAATAGATAGATTTTAGCATTAAAGAATTCAAACAATATCTTCTTAACTAATTTTTTTTGAGTGAGATTTCGATTTATTACAAATGGTAACAAAGCCCGTGTAGATTATAGCTCATGTGAAATTGAATTAGATGTGACTTCAAATTTAGATTTGAATTCTTAGCTCAGCAAAGTTGCTAGAATTTAAACTGAAAGCATGTGACAATCCATACTAGCATGTATTTAACCTTGCATTAATTATGCAATGAGAAGACCTTGGATGATAATATTGGATTAAGGTATTTAAATACTATCTTCTACGCTAAGTGAGGTCCTGAATTATTATAATATCAGTTTAGTATTCACTAAACTGGCTCTCGATCATTATCCAAATTACAGTAACATACATTGCTAATAGCACTAACAGATCAATCCTAAACTATTTTCTTCCTTGATGTTAGCCTAGCATTGCATATTAAACGACAAAGAGACCTCATAAACAAATCTCACAAAATAAGGTTGATTTCTACATCATTGTATCTTGAGGTAAAGTGCCATGTTCCTCGCTTGGGGGGTTCTGAAACTTTAGAATCTCGAGGGGGCAGTGCTTTGGACCTCGACAAAAGGCCTTAAAAAAAGACACTCCCAGCCGCTGAAAACATTCAGCCAGGGGAGACATGCCCTTTATCCCAGTTGTGACTTAAGAGTGAATACTTTTGTTAACCCTTCCCTGCTTGATCCCTAAGGTAGTATTTGATAGAAAAAAATTTATTTTTTAATAAGTATACAGAATAGAGTTTATCCTCTGGTTATCCCCTAGCTATCTCATTGATCATATCAAATGCTAAAAGGTAAATTCATAGGATAATTTTTTTTTTTTTTTACTTTTATTTGAAGGAATAATTAGCTATTCCTGCATTTCCTAAGGAATAAGTTGAGGGGATAATCTATGTGTTATCTCTCTGATTAACTTTATTTTTAACTATCCTTCGTAGTTATAACTTTTAGGAATAAAAATGAATATCCCTTCTTATTTTCTATTTCAAACACAGCCTAAAGCATTTGTGCGTCACAAAATCTCAGTCATACTCATCCATGAGCCGAGATCTGGGGAACATCTCCACCTCATCCGCGCAATGGTCACCCACCGCGGTTGCCACCCACCCCATTGAATTTCAACAGCCTTTGGACCCACCGGCAGACCACATTAATCCACGCTCATTAGACTTCAAAATATTGTTCTCTCTGCGGAGAGTCAAATGACATACTCATGGCGCCGAGCACTAGATCCTGAACTCCACCGCTCATTTCCAAACTTTTGCACCAAAACAAACCTCTCTCCATTGGTAAAAGAATCCAAACATGTTTAATTAGTTCCCTTAAAAGCAAGGGTAAAGAAAATTAGGAGAGAGAGAGAGAGAGAGAGAGAGAGGGTCATGTCAGATGTAGGAGGGCCAATGTTGGACTGCTATTCTGCTGCTCCACCCATGACCCAACTACTGCTGGTAGATGACGCTAGACTCCTCTAATGTCTGTCCCATTTTTGGCTATTGATCTCCTTCAACATCTCTTCTCCCTCTCTTGTATGGGCTTATGTTGCAAAGCTGGCTGTTGGCTATGCCCAGGAGTTGAAGGAAGGCGCCTGGAGTTCTTTTAGGTATGCTTCAGTCATCCGCCCAGCCCCAGCTGCTGTCAGTTTGTAAGGGACGCAGATTTCTCTGTTGCATGCTTTGGATTTGAGGAAGGGAAAAAGAAAGGAAAAAAAAAAAAAAAAGAGCAGGTTGAGATTTATTCTCAAAGGAGAATAGCCACCTCTTCTTGGCGAAAGACCAGGTGGAGATGAGAAGATTTGATGGGCGGGGCTTCTAAACGTAGTTCTTGAAGCAGAAAGTTCAAGGTGGTTTCTCTGAAGAGAAGAAGAAGAAGAAGAAGATATAGTGCAACATCTATATACCAAGCAAGAGGGAAAGAAGGTAGAGTGCAATGGCTTCCCTTTGCTGCTGTTTCGCTCTTCTGGTGGCTAGTCTTCTATGTGGAGGCCAGCCAGCCATTGCCCAACTCCAGGACCAGCCCGCCATGGTGGCTCTCCAGAGAGAGCTCATGGTGGTGGACTGGGACCCCAACAGCCCCAGCTACTGCTCCTGGCGCGGCGTCACCTGCGCCGGTCCGAACCAAACGGTGGAGGCGCTCGACCTCCCCCACCGCAACCTCCGAGGTAACATCTCCCTCATCTCCGAGCTCTTGTCGTTAAGGCGGTTGGATCTCTCCGGCAACTCCTTTCATGGGTCAATTCCTTCTTCTTTGGGAAATCTAGCACTGCTCGAGTTCCTGGATTTGTCCATGAACGAGTTTGAGAGTAGGATTCCCTCCTCTCTAGGCCGTATCAGAAACCTCAAATCGTTAAATCTCTCTAACAACTTCCTCTCGGGGGAAGTACCTGATGAGTTGAAGAATTTAGAGAGGCTGCAGGAGCTTCAGATTTCTGGGAACAATCTTAGCGGCTCCATTCCTCAATGGGTTGGCAGCCTAACTGATCTGAGGGTCTTTTCAGCATATGAGAATAGTTTGGTTGGTGTAATTGCCGGAAATCTGGGCTCGGTTTCTCAGCTGGAGGTGCTGAACCTCCATTCCAACATGCTCGAAGGAGTGATACCAGAGAGCATTTTCATGTCGGGGAAGCTGCAAGTTCTGGTGCTGACTGTGAACAGATTGAATGGTAGCCTTCCCGAGTCGATAGGGAACTGTAAAGGCCTCTCAAGTCTTCGAATTGGAAACAATAAGCTCGTTGGAAGCATTCCTGCATCAATCGGCAACGTTAGCAGTCTTACATACTTTGAGGCAGACAACAACCACCTCTCTGGAGAGATTGTTCCAGAGTTTGCGCAGTGCTCCAACCTCACACTTTTGAACTTAGCCTCTAATGGCTTCACAGGGACCATCCCTGAGAAACTAGGAGAGCTGAAGAACCTCCAAGAGTTCATTGTCTCGGATAACAGACTCTCGGGTGAGTTTCCCAAGTCTATTCTCAGGTGCAGGAACCTTAGCAAGCTTGACCTGAACCATAATGGATTCAATGGAAGCCTGCCTGAAGACCTCTGCGACATGTCAAGATTGCAATTCCTACTTCTGGATCACAACTCTATTAGTGGGGAGATACCTCGGGGAATTGGCAAGTGTGTAAGGCTGCTCGAGCTACAGATGGGCAGTAACTACCTGGCTGGCACCATCCCACCTGAGATTGGCAAGATTAAGAACTTGCAGATAGCTCTAAATCTTAGCTTCAATCATCTCAGAGGGCCATTGCCTCAGGAGCTGGGAAGGCTTGACAAGCTGGTTTCCCTGGATGTCTCCAACAACCAGCTCTCTGGAGACATTCCATCAGAACTCAAAGGCATGCTGAGTTTGATAGAAGTTAATTTCTCAAACAATCAGCTCACTGGCAAAATACCAATCTTTGGTCCATTTCAGAAGAGCCCTCAATCAAGTTTTTCAGGAAACAAAGACCTATGTGGCAATCCCTTGGATGTTAATTGTGGGGATTACTTCAGTTCGGCCGATGGTTCCGACAACCGCAAGGTGTCCTACAAGATCATATTAGCTGTTGTTGGTTCTGGTTTGGCTGTTTTCACTACAGTGTTGGTCATTGTCAGCTTGTTTATGCTGAGGGAGAAGCACGAGATGGATATCAAGGCTACTACCATGGTTGCAGGGGATGTAGTATTTACTCCTCCGCAAATAGCTGCTCAGAATATCTTTATTGAAAGCTTGAAGCAAGCCGTTGACTTCGACAGTGCTGTCAAAGCAACCTTGAAGGATTCAAATAAACTGAGCAATGGGACATTTAGTGCCGTCTATAAGGCAGTCATGCCATCAGGACTAGTTCTTTCAGTAAAGAAGCTGAAATCTGTGGATAGAACTGTTGTTCACCACCAGAATAAAATGATAAGAGAGCTTGAAAGGCTTGGAAATCTTTGCCATGCCAATCTGATGAGGCCCATCGGTTATGTAATCTACGAGGATGTCGCTCTTTTGCTTCACCATCATATGCCTAATGGAACGCTGGCTCAACTTCTTCACAACACCACTGACACTGAATTCGAGCCTGATTGGCCGAGGAGGCTGTCCATTGCTATTGGAGTCGCCGAAGGATTAGCATTCCTTCACCACATCGCCACTATCCATTTGGATATATCATCTGGTAACATCTTTCTTGATGCCTATTTCAATGCTCTGATTGGGGAGATAGAGATATCCAAACTCTTGGATCCATCAAAAGGAACTGCAAGTATCAGTGCAGTGGCTGGTTCCTTTGGTTATATTCCTCCAGGTGAACTTTTATTCTCCTTTTTCTTTCCATTCTCTCCATATGCCTAGCCTAAAATATGTGTAGCTCTAACACTAACATATTGTTCATTGCCAACTTTTTCCAATCAGAATATGCATACACAATGCAAGTTACAGTGCAAGGGAATGTTTATAGTTTTGGAGTCGTGTTACTTGAGATCCTAACATCACGATTGCCGGTTGACGAGGTCTTTGGTGAAGGTATAGATCTGGTGAAATGGGTCCATAGTGCATCAGGAAGGCGTGAGACCCCAGAACAAATCATGGATGCAAGGCTAAGTACTGTCTCATTTGCTTGGAGGAAACAAATGCTAGCAGTTCTGAAGGTTGCAATGCTCTGTACTGACAACACACCTGCAAAGCGGCCTAAGATGAAGAAAGCAGTGGAGATGCTTCTGGAAGCAAAAGAAAATTAACTGTAAGATTTTCAGGAAATCCAGCGACCCTTCATGAGAGATTTAGAATGTGATACAAGGTTCAAACACCTCAGATTTGCTTCTGAGCTTCTGATATGCTTCCTTTACTTATTGTTACACTTAACATTGAGTTTAAATTCTGGGACGAAGATGGCTGGGAAAAAATCGTTACAACTCGTACCGTGTGTTTCAGTGAAATCCAAAGCAAGATTTCTGTTATTACGATTGATATTCGATTTGATGGTGGATATGTTCTGATATGGAAATCTTGTGAGGCATCGATGTCTATTTGCAAATTCAATACATGTCCAGAAGAAAAGAAAAGAAAAGAAAAGAAAAAACTAGTGTTATGTTTTAAGTAGTTTGGTGATCAAAATCTGAAGAGAGGATCCGACTCCTTTACTGCAGAACGTATCTACAATGACCTTGATATGGTTTGAAGGCTGAAAAAGAACAGACCATCCAGTTCTGTACTATGAGTTATGGGTAGTCTGCTTGTAAGTTGACATTAACCATCTCTGCCTCGTCTGTCTTTATTGTTGGTTCTTGTTCTTTTATCTGAATCTGGAAGACAAATAAAATGAAAGGCTTTTCATATGACAAGTCATTAGACATATGAATCCAATTTTTATATTTGTGTTTTCCTCGAACTGATTGTTTGCCAAATATTCAATTAACAACTCCATTGTTTAACATGGTTGATGAAGTTTGGTCATCCAATAGGAAAATCTACAAAATCCAAACTACTCTGCCGTACCACCATCTATTCAACATGGCATCCATACTGGTCTGCTGATATTTGCGTTTGTCCTAATCAACTTTGAGCTCAGAAAAAGGGCATAATAAACACCAGCTGATTCTATTGTCATAATTAATCATCCATTGGAGTTAGTTGACAAGCAAAGCAAGTATCCATCATGGTCATCTTGAGTAACAGTAGTAGATCATTGGAGTTTTCCTGCCACTTGGGCATGTTTATAGGCTTGTATAATTTGGTCCAAATATTCACTGTCTTTAGAAGTGCAAAATGGATCAAGAGAGATTTCAGAAGGGATCTTCTCAACATTGGCTGTGCTGGTGCAGCTTCAAGGCAACATACTGGAGTTGTCTATAAAGTAGCTCTATGATCTAGGAGGATCGTCAAATCCATAGTGGACCACTTTGGCTGCCTTGTATAGATTTGAACAAGAATCAAGGGAAAGATCCATCATATCAAAAGTTGAATGATGCATCAAGATTTTCAGAGGCTATTACATTCGATCAAATCCCTAATGTCTTGTATATAAGCAAAGGGTGCTTCCCTGATGAAATGCGTTGATGCTTGGATGTTAAATAAATTGAATCAATCACTTAGAACCCTCTGCACTTACTAAAGATGTTAGCTTATTGAAATAACCTGTGTAAACTATTCCTGACCGATATGATGATACTTTAGGCATTTGCTCAAGTGCACTAGTAGAGATAAGAGATTGAGGATCAAGGGATAGCTCTATAAGTATCTTGTGATAAGATCTCTCTCTAATTAGTAGGGCTACTTCTCACCCTCTACCTTGTATCCACCCAATCCCACTCAGGCTAAAAAGCCTGACCTCTGAGGAAGATCCAGCTAGTCCTGCGGACTGTACTTGGTACAATCGAGGGTAGAAGCAAGTATTGTTTCCTTACAGTACAATCAAAGTCCAGTGGGATAAAATCGATCCAATATACATATCCCTCCTAGGCAAGTATTGGTCCTTATTTTATTACCGTTTCACTAATTAAGAAGTGACATTAAATGTTGAACGCTTGCCATGCACCCTTCCTAAGGCTTTCAAGATGGTTATCAGCGGAGGCATTGAGTCCCTGATCAAGAGCACATCCTGTCAGAGTGCGATGGCTCATTGAAAGAACTCAATCAAGATCCATCGAGAGGAGGAAGATCAATCAAGATCTATCGAGAGAAGGAGGAAGATCAATCAAGATCCATAATCGAGATCCCTATCAAGATCCCGTGCAGCTGATTCAAGGAAGATCGAATTCCTTACCCTCGTCAGAAAGAACATTAATAATAATGGCTGAAGGTATTTATCGATCCGTATTTCCGCATATTTGATATCAGATCAATATATTTAAATTAAGTCTTACAAACCATAGAATTCAGACAACAAATCATCCAGTCAACAGTCAAATATATGTTCTAGATTCAACATGTCAATAGGGCCATTTTTTTTTCCTTTTTTTCTTTTCTTTACTTGCTCTGGAAGAAGTTAAACAAACAACCAGTGGACATGATACCTCTTGCTTATGGATGTAAGAAAGGTGGGCTTGGGCTTGGAGTTTGAATGGCTCCAGATCTCCAATATGTACTGAAGAGACTGCAACAGATTGGGTGGGCAAGTTTGTCGCACACCACAGCCTATTAGTGGGCTTACTAATAAATAAGGCAGTATCCACCATCCTATCTGAGCTCTAATTTTTAAATTTTTGCACTTTTTAACAACTTGTTTCTTTCTTTATTCCCCTATTATATTTTGTACTTCTCCCCTGATTTCATCTACTGGACGAAATCGTCTGGGTGGGATTTTCCCTCTCTTTTCTCAGAAATCCCTCTCACTTGCTGCAATGTCTGTCTCTATACTCTTGTGGCATGATGGACTGATCTGTCAAAAAAAAAAAAAAAAAGGCATTTTTTATTTGAGCATGTCATTACATGACCAGCTTGCTTATGTAGTCATGATATGTAGTCAATCCGGTTTGAAAGCTCAAGAGTTGAAGTATTTTCCTTGCTTACTGCAAGTTATCTATTACTTATTGCCAACATGAATGTCCTCATCACACTTCTAGGCCCTCAGATAATAGTTAAAAACCCATAGACAAGCATAGATACTTTTACTCATAATATTGGCCTAGTATTGTATGCAAGAAAAGTTACCATAGCTGCTTCTCTAGAGTGAATAAAAATCCACATGCTGGCCAAACTTCCATGCCATGCCCAGGTGTTTATGGCAGTGAGAACAGTTCCTGCATTGCCTCCCCTTCTCAAATCCCCATTCATCAATTGCAGAAAAAGAATGGGCCTAGCAAGCTTTACAGCAAAATATAAAGTTAGAAAAGAAAAGGGTTTATCACTTGCAGGGACAATTAACTTCTTCAGTTCAAGTGCTTCAAACATTACCGTAGAAGTTTTGAGGTTCCCAATGAAGGCCGGCAGACCAACACTGATCAAACGCAAGAACCAATAGTCACTTTGCCTTGCCATAAATTTCACGTTCAAAATGTAATGTCATACCCAAAAATAATCCTATAAAATTAAAAAAAATTAAGAATTTATAATTTAAGTTCATCTTTTATCAATTAATTTTTATTTAAATTTTTTCGATCATATATTTTTTCCTACTAATAGGTTAATTGGACCAGTAATTAGGCTTAAAACATTGCAAATGGTATTAAAATTGATCCGTATGTACAAAAGTTGATAATAAAATCATGTTATTATATGGAGCTATCCTTGCAGTACCAATAACCCGCTCGATATAGTTTCTATCTAGCTTATGATGTACGATGAGAATATCGCTTAATATAGATGAAGATTGTAATACCTCAAAATAATCCCACATCAGATAGGAAAAAAAATGTTTAAGAACTTATAACTCAAGTTCATCTGCTATTAATTAATTTTTATTTAAATTTTTAGGATCACATATTTTTCGCCTACTAATAAATTAACTGAACCAGCAGATGAGCTTGGCACATTACAAAAAGTTACAAAATAGCCATTCTAATGACCTGATGATTCAAACTTGATCCAAAATTGGCCCACAAAGTGGCCCAGGTTCACCAAGTCTAGTATGGTAGTGGCAGCTGCAGAGTGCGATCCTAATCCTATTTGAAACCGCCTTAAACTTCAAGCTTGCAGCTTAAATCTATCCTTTCCATGGTTCAGCATGTTACTGACACTGCTATTCCCAGCAAAAGCTTCAGCCTGCATGGAGCCATGGCAGCCGTTCTTTGCATCACCAACCAGAAAAGGGGGTAGGTAGGTTGTAATGCTTATATTGGTTGGTCCTGATGACTTGGGGACAGAGAAATGGGCTGAGTCTACAAATATGTCTGCCTTCAGGTATTTGATGATCCAACCAGGGAGAGAAGATGTAATGCCCCGATGCTTGCGAGGGAGGAGGACAACAGTTAGAGACATGGCAAGAGAAGATTTAAGAAGGTTAATGAGAAGTATATAAAATTTCTTTTACGTTGCGCATGGAGAGTAACCCAGTTTCTCTATCCCATTTGTTGTTTCACGACAAACCCTCCCATTTGTTGCCTTTTTCTTAGCTGCCTCGGAAAAAAATTTAGAAAAATAATATGAAGGATGTGTCTGCCTATTCCCTCACCTCCCTCCAACATTTCACCTAACGCATCATCCCATTTTAATGGTAATCGTTTTTGTCCACTATAATTATCATAGCCATTATTTATTTTAATAACAATGGTTGTTATAATAGCACTATAACAAGAAATAACGGGTAATAATTTTTTAAACAAACGATATGATATTTTTGCCTTTTTTATTAAATGAAATAAAACATTTTTGTACTGGACAATAATCTTTGGAGAGAATTTTCTTTTAATTTGAAAATATATTTTAGTTTAAAAAAAAGTACAAATAAAATAAATGGCCATTATTTATATTACAAGTGAAGCAGCGCTTTGATGGGAATTATAAAAGGGCTTCTTGGCATCAAATCAAATAATAACAGTAATAATTTCCTTGTACGGAAGATTTTGTGTTACTTATTGTTTTTTAAGTGCAATCTTTCTCTAACTCATCCTAAAAATAGGAGCTAGATTTGGTCAGGACGATGAGATCAATACTGCGACCACGCCGTGAGTTGCAACTGGCCAGTAATGACCATTTACTGATGTCTAATTTACTGATTGCAGTGAATATGGAAACGATTAAAAACCAACACATGTCAACTTTTTTGTGAGACAACGTCACATAGCTCCTGCTCAATCTCCCAAATTCAAAACATATCAGATTAAAACTTCACAAAAAAGTACGCGGACATTGAAAAATCATTGCTCATAAATGTTCTTAAAACTCTGTTACTGTAACAACAATATTAATCAAGGACGAGCTAAGCTGCAATCCTTGAACCTAACACCGGCATCAGCAGCCAAAAATAAACAATACGTGACCCCATAGTTATCACGTATCGGTCAAACACAATCTGAATGAATTCACATCAAAATTCCAGGCCGTCGGCTTCCCCAGAAGGCTGCTAACAATACAATTTGTATCGCGGTACAAACCCTCTCTAAAACCTTGAAAACTGCCTGTTGTCCTCAGCACTCTTCCTTCCATAAGGATTGCTTGCACTGATACCATGCCGGCCGCCATCAATTTTGCGCATCTTCTTCCTGAACTTGGACGCACTGCTCTCCAAGTCTAGATTTATTTTTGGTGGATTAATAAAACAGAAGGATGCCGCCACATCCTATAGAACAAGCAGCAGTAAATCTAAATTAGTCCACCACAGTCCACAAGATCTGATCAACACGAGCATCAAATAAAATAGACAGCAGTCTTTTAAATTCAAGTACCAAGCAGGTTGCTGTAGTTTAATTTAAAGTACATGGCTATTTAAAAAGAAGATACTTGACAATAAATTTAACAACTGTTGGCCTCCATCAAAATTTCAAGAATCATGAGATTAAGGTACACATAAACCTTTCATTTGTATTCTAAACAGACTCGGTCAGTTTGCAAGCAGAACCTGCGCTCTGCCAATATTCCTGACAGCAACAAGTAGATACAAGAATCACTTAAAAAACAAGTTTGTTAGTACCTTCAGGTTGAGGTGGTGCACATTGAAGATGTTCTTCATGGAGTGTGAGTTGTATGCCAAAATATAGGACCTGTACGCATCTTTGGCTGACTGATTCAGATAGTAGTTTTCTCCTACAATTTTCTCCTGGAAGTTTCATTAAACCATTTAGCTCATGACAAAGCAATGTAAGCACAGCGAAAGCAACTTCAAGGATATCCGCAAAGCAATACCAGGTGAGACTGCAAATTTGGAACCTTCTTTTCATTGAATTCATATTCCTTCACAGGCACCTTGGCTTCCTGAGAGCAAAATGAACTACATCACTATTCAAATACCCTGTAAGCATGATGATATATGTCTTGGGAGGATATGATGCCAATACCTTCAAATAGCGAAGAAATTGCAATTCCTCAGGCAACAGAAACAGCAAGGCATGTCCTTTGCCACCTTCCCCACGGGCTGTTCGTCCAACTCTATGAATATACTCCTGCAAGTGCATAAATTCAGAAGAAGACATTAGCATTTATTTTAATTGGCAACAAAGCACAGGCTAAAATGGTAGGTAAGCGTCCTTAGGTTCCCACCTTTGGTTCATCAGGAGGATCATACTGAACAATCCAGTCCTAAAGAGAGAAGGAAGAGAACACAGTAGTTTAAGTTAGACAATGTTAAGATGCAAGAACAGCAACATGGCAGCTAAAGTGGAATTAGAATTGCTTACCACAGCAGGAATATCTAATCCACGAGCAGCAACATCTGTGCACAAAAGGATGCCCTTCTCTGCTTTGCAGAAGTCAAAAAAGGTGGTGGTCCGTTTCTGCTGCTTTTGCTTTCCATGGATATCAAAACAATCTACTTGGATGTATCTTAGAAGCTCCGCATGGAACTTGACAGAGTTGCAGGACGAAAAGAAAACCATAATCTTTTTGGATAGATTCCTCTTCAGAAAAGCATATAAAACAAGAAATCTTTTGTTACTTGGAACAATACAATATCCCTGCTGCAATCCTTCGACAGTAACCTGTGCCATGCACTTTGTCAATACCACATGGTGAAACAATGGGCATGAGTGGTGACAGAGCATATCTGAACTTACCTAGACCTCCCATCATCAACTCCAATATATATTGGCTTCCCTTTAAATGATAACTGCGCAAACTCTTCTACCTGCATAATGTATTGTTTCCATGAAATTAGCATATAGGTAACAAAAAATTGAGGTAACTTTTCAAATGAAAAAGGAAAAACCAACCTCCTTGGTTTGCGTAGCAGTAAAAAGAGCGGTTTGCCTCTTCTGCACATTAATGACATTGAAATAAGCTCACAATTAGTTGCACAAAAATTCCATGTATAAAAAGCCAAATGATGTAATTAAAGCGAATTTGAATCAGCTCAGAAATTGATATATATGACTCAGAGTTAATGAGAATCTGAATTAATATACAAATGTCATGAATGAGCTCTGAACTGAATAAACATGATTCATATTTAACAATAGCTTCTGAATAAACATAACAAAACATGGATATATATAACAAATGAGTAAGAGCTGGAAGGGGGTGAACCATAATACATAGGAAAGATTGAACTATGAACTGGCTGTTTCTTTTTGGTAACATGAACTGATAGGTTTAAAGAGTCCAACATTCACAACGTCACCATAAGGAAAATGAAATTCTAAGCACGTGACTTTTCCCAGAAATCATCTTGGGAATGTGATTATTTCAGCATGGCTAAAAACTTGAATATTATATGTAAATTAGATAAGCCTCGGACAAATATTGACCTGCATTGGATCAACCAACCTGACTGTTGGGACATTTTAGTTAACAGGAATTTGAGCAAAATTTTAAACAACACAGATGAAAATGCCTACTGGATTGTTGTCTTTGGATGGGTTTGGGGTAATTTTGTACAGTGTGAGGTACTGATTTGTAGCCTCTCTAATTTGTGGCGATGCTTTGCCAACTATCAAGTTTTTTTTTTTTTTCAATAATTCTGTTGATGGGTCTCTGTCTTGCATCGATCATGGTTGCTTTCAGGCATGTCTTGGTAACTTCTATCCTCTTTTCCTGCAGGTGTTGCTGCATTACGTGAGGCTTCCTTTTGATTATTGGTCAGAAACATACCAACTGGAGCTCTGACATGGAAGCATCCGATATGTCACTTAATAACATGGAACATTTGGACTATGGTTTAATGATTCAGATTAATGAAGTTTTACATGCTGTACGTTAATGGCTTTTGGACCAAATTTGACGTCAGTTCTCTATGGATCCAGGAGGAGTTATATGACCATCCTTATATGGTTCGAAAGCTTAACCACTCTAGTTTTTAATGGTATAAAACATGCATGAATTAGATTCTTCTAGAGAAAGTTATGGCTGTTTGATCACAGAAGGCTCCAGCACACATATTTCAGTCTCCCAAGTGTCTGTGTTCCCTGTGTCTATTTATAGAGCCTTACGAGCTATAATCTCTTTTTCAGTCAAAAGTCAGTATTTTCATTTATGTTTAACCTAGAAAACATCACTTTAGCTATCACCCATGCTTGGAGGGTTATTCCAAGTTATTTATCCAACCTTTGATTTGTATTGCAGAGATAGAATGTTACCATGAATGAAATTGAGCCTTTGAGCTTGTTTCAGTTCTGCATCTCTTTGGTGGATTCTATTAAGTGGTGAACTCTTTTCCAGCCTTGAATTTCTTTAAGTGATGAGCTGAGTGATTCAGTATCTGTATCTCTTAGAGTGGTGACCTGACCTATCCTGTGTGTGTGTGTGGTTTTTAACTTCTCCAATTGATTCCGTATCAGCTTGGACTGGATCTCTCTCTCTCTCTCTCTCTCTCTCTCTCTCTCTCTCAGCACTACATACCTGCCTTTTTTATCTATGGTAAAATCAAATACCATGTTTCCACTGTTTCTTTTACGCATAAAAGGAAAAAAAGAAAAGAAAACGCAGACAAATGTATTTTTTGCCATGAATGCATGATCAGTAAACAGTTGGCTTCTCACAACTCAGTAGAAAGTTTAAATTTCACAAGTTATTGCCTTCCCAGTTTTAGCAGAATGACAGGTAAAGATCAATTATTGCACCTGAAAGGTTTTACTGTCTCTATTTTTTGCAAAGAAGAAAGAGAAAGAAACAAGTGAATTACTGGAATTAGATGATTGACATACCTCAGGTAGACGCTTAAATATTTGCTTCATATCTTCCTCAAAGTTTGCTTCCAATATTCGATCAGCTTCATCAATTATAAGATACTGCATTTGGAACAGGACCACGGGTAAAGACCAACACGTTCACATTGAATTAGTAAGTACCAACTTCCTACGTATGAAAAGTTGAAAAAAAAAAGGGCACTAGATCCATTTTCCATGGATTCTTCATACAATATACATATGGTAAATATGCAGACCCAACAATGAAATAAACAAGCAGATCAAGTACATGCTCATCACAATCAATACCACAAGTCATTAACGGAATGATATCATCACAGTGTGAGATAAGAAGATAACCATCCAAATCACCATGCAATACACTTATAACATCAATTTATTATGATTATATGCACAGGACAGCAATCACTTCATAGAAAACACCCAAACTCTCTCTCATAACAAGAATCCACAAGTTGTGCATGTGATAAACATCCACCTGCCCCATATTTCTAATCAATATGCAAGGCCAATCACAGACTCTGCCTCCAAAAACACATCTGATGCTCAAATAGATTAATTAAGACCCTTCAAACCTAATTCGAATGACAAAATCACAAATGAAAAACATTATATTAAGAATGAACCACTTTAGTCAATTTTCTTCCCAAATTCTAGTGAGTGATACAAGCTGTGTTCTCCACCTCTCAACAGCAAAATGGTTTAATAAATTCAAACAGCTGATGATCTCAATTACAACAACAGATAAATAAACAAATTTACCAATAGAGTACCGAAGAAAAGAAAACTTTCTTTACCATCAAATTTTATATATAAACCCTTTGGTATTTTGAAGATGATCCAAAAGTCTGCCAGGTGTAGCTACCAATATATTTACTCCCTTTGCAAGATGCTCTGCTTCTCCTCTCCGTCCTGCACCACCTATAACTAATCCAAGAGTTTGTGAATGGTGCTTCAAAAGGTCCTTTGCCACAGCATGAGTCTGCAATATAAAATGAAAGATTAGCCTGTGGGAAACATAAAATGAGAGATTAGCCTAGCATGACCCTTGCCACAAAATTTAATTGAGCTCAATTCCAATCAACAACGAAAATCAACTACACTGACCTTTAAGCCAAAGCAGATCATCCATAAGTTTAAACAGAATAAAAAAGGACTACATAATATCGCAGATACTCATATGTAGCAATGTGTTGCATGCACATAAAGTAAGAATGGAAAATAAAAATAATGATATTGTACTTAGTTCATCTTAATCCTCAACAAAACCATTTATGCCCATCTATCAAGAAAAGAAAACTAACTGTTAAAAAAGCTACATAGAGGAAATCCTTGTTCACTAATCTAGGCCCAGAGAAAGGACAAAAGACAGGTTTTGTGTGTGTGTGATTTAACCTTCTGCTGAGGAGTTAAGTGTTGTTCAAACCCAGAAAATGATAAAGAAATGTCCCCCGCCTTCAAGACGAACACCTCCGTGCTGAAATGACTCTGAAATTATTCAGAAGAATACTCCTTGGTCACTGAAAAGAAAGCATTCAGTACCCTTCCACCAAGGTGGATTATGATGACCATATGTATAGATTAATACATTTTTAAATTTTTAAACATATTGATTTAAATTAAAAATATATTAATTTAAAAATATTTTTAAATTACAAGAATCTAGTTGATAACCATATGTATTAAATGAAATTAAATTACAAAAAAAATATAGATCCACTTAATATAATTTGAGGTAGATTATGATGCATGGTCATCAAACTTTTAAAAGTGGATTCAAAAGGAAGAAGGATAAGAATGATAACATTGGCTAGGACCATGCTATAATGATCCTGAATCAGCACCATAGAAAGTACAAGTGGTGCGACCTAGAGCGAAGGAGGTTCGAGTGATGAGACTGAAACAATATTTGGCTATGATTATCCCAATGTGACTGCATGCTAGAAATGTTAGGCTCTACGTCTAAGACCTCTAGCCAAAGAACTCGCCATGGCACTCGGTCCAGTTAGAGAGGTAGGTCTAGCTAAAAAGGTGGGCTTCATCGAGCCACCCAGCATAGTCAATCAAGTAGGGGCAATCAGGGAAAGCAATTCCTAAATGTAGCAAGAAAAGGAATTAAAAATAAAGTTGCAAATCCATTGGAAAAAGTTGATAAGGATTAAGGAGCTTGTTCACTTGAATTTCCATACCACTGAGTCCCCAAACAACCAATTGTCTATCATCTCATGATATGAACAACGCTACGAATGACAGTCCAAGCGATGATGCATCTAGTGACTAAAAGTATGACAGTGGACATGACAAGGGTACATACAACTAGGAACAACATGCCTGAATCCATTTATTGACAAGTCTTATTTCATTCATGCTACACAGGATGTGAACCACAGTGCACAAGATACCCCCAAAGATATGATAGCATACAAGAGAGGCCCCCAAATGTTCAAGGTCTAGCATTGTCGTAGCTAATTTAGCATGCACATAGGATCTCTAGATTTGCATCATACATTGGATCCCTATCCTACATGGTCAACAAAGGATCCATACGTGCATCCTCTGTTTGAGGTGTCATATTTACAAGACTACCACCCTCCACAGCATCAACTAGATTATGAATGAGATTTTGCTACCATGACCTTTCCTCATGTGAGATGGCCAGTCCAATATTAGATAGAGAATCGGTATCAGAATGGCTATCCAAGAGACTCGGATTATCATATGCAATGACAAGCACAATATCTAAGTTGGAGTCAAGTCCAACACGCCAACTATGAATGATATCCCGATATCGACAACGACATATACACTCTTTAAGGGAATAGATGTTGGTATGCATTTTGTGATTAAAATATATTTGGTAGATGTATTTTCAAGCTAAAAACTATGCATTGTCTATTCTTGTCATTACAGTTATATCCATCAAGAAATCATACGATCTCATGCCAAAATAAAATAAAATAAAATAAAAATAAAACAATCTCACATTTGATCCATAAACTTTAATGTAGCCATAACTAACAAAAACTGAAAATTAAAATATTCAAAGAAGTGTATCAATGCTACATTTGTATGCCTCCGTGTATCAAGTATTGTTACAATACGGCTTGGTACTATATTGGTGTTATGCTAGAAAGGTACCCGATGCTGAGATTGTGAATCTTGATCTTATCAAACCATATTAAAGATCATTTTCATCTTTATAAGTTTTAGCTCACAAAATTAATGGACATCAAATGAATATGATAATTAACATTTTAACCCTTATACCATATGTACAATTTCTCCAATGCCCTGACCAACATATCCATGATCCACATAACCTAGGCTCCTTAAAAATCATATCCATCATATTACTTTTATTTTGTAGAATCAAATGTCAGCATGTTCTAGGTGCCATCAACAACTATTCCTTCAGAAGAATCAAATAAAAAGTAGAATATTTTTATCCTAGTTCCAATTTCTCTACAGTCTCCAAGGTGTGACAACTGCTAGGAAGTGCCTAGCAGAAAAAAGATCTAATGCAACTAGGAGTTCATTGAGAAAGATGGGAACATATTTACTTCAAAATCTTAAATAGGATGCAGAGGTTTAGCATTCCCTTGAAGAATCACTTGGAACTTTGTATGAAGAATATAGATGGATGTGTTTAGACTTGAGCAGAAAGAGTTGAGTACACTGAATATAGATGGATGTGTTTGGACTTAAGCAGAAAGAGTTGAGTACATTTACTCAATGAGTGGACAGAAAAGTGTCTGTACAGAATCTCAATCTTGAACAAGGGACAGAATGCTTGTAAGAAACAGCTAGAGACTCAGGAAAGACTTCAAAATTGATTGGAGGTTTATCATCAAAGTTATTAAGATGTTCCTTTGGAATGTAGGAGTATTGAGATACCTAAAGAGAATGGGTACTGCAAACACTTCATCAAAAAACTGTAAGCAGGTTGGAGAAACATATCCAACAGGATAGCCAAAGGACTATAGAGTTAAGCACCTTCTGGGAAACAAAATTTCTCCTACAGATATTGGCATTTATAGATATGTTAATAATTTATGCAACACTAGTATGCTGCATAGGCCCCGACCATTGTAGAGTTGAAGTTCCTTAGGAACACTAAATGTTTTCTCTGAAAGCATAATTATCTAGCTTAGATCTTTGAAGAGACATGCATGCAACTTTTGACGTTGACTACTACAAGTTTGGCTTCGTTTTCTTAATATGAGAATTCAAGTATCATAATAAAATAGCTGGAGTCTTTATAGCTATCTCATATGCCTCTTGACTCAGCAGGCAACCTTGCAAGTGAAAGTCTGATTTGATGCTTCTAGTTACGGCCTTACAGTTCAAAGGTCAATTGAAAATTTGCAAAATCGGGATAAGAATAAAAATGCCTTTCATTTTAGATAAATCATTAGTCCAGGAACCAAAAGCTTTCCCTCATATTTATAAAAGCAAGTAAAAAGATTCATACTTGAATAGCCAGCTCCCTTGTTGGACAAATTATAATTACTCCGGTTCCATTCCGAGCAGTAAACTTGATATTATACAGCAACTCAACTGCAGGTATCAAGAAAGCTAGAGTCTTTCCTGAACCCGTCCTTGCAGCCCCCATAACCTCTTTCCCTTCTAAGAGAGGCGGGATAGCTCTTGCTTGAATCTGCAAGCATAAATTCCAACACAAAGCAGCTCAGCAAACGTAATTGCCAATAAAGAACAGAAAAGGTATCGATTACCTAAAAGGAAAATTAAAAACACCGATTTGAAGAATTCCAAGTGCGAGTGATAAAAGGCAGCATCCTTTACAAAGAAAAATATATACAAAAAAAAAAGCTGATTTTTATGCAATATTCTACGTTTCCTCGAAAAACCCTAAAACCCCCGAAACCCTACGAGGAAAGAGAGAGAGAGAGAGAGAGAGAAACGCATTCATAATAGGAAGATCCATTGAATAGCCGGAGCTCTCACCTGCGTCATGCTGACGAATCCCATCTCGTTGATCGCCGTCATGGTGGGCTCGGAGAGCGGAAGCCGGGGAAGGGCTCGGAGGTCATGATACTGGAGCCCTTCTTCTCCCCCGTCTTCTGCTTCTTGGCAACGGGAACCTTCTCCTCTTCGTCATCGCCACCATGTCCCTCTCCTTCACCACCGCCGCTGCCATCGGCTTCCTCCTCCGAGCTCTTCGTCCTCTGATCCGCGTCCTCTCCGTGCACTTCCTCTTCTTCTACTTTGTCGTCGAGGGGATTGGATTTAGAGTTCTCCTCTTCCGCTTGAGGTTTTGGTTTATTCTTCCTCTTCTTGCTCTTCTTCTCCTTCTTGGTGTCCATAGCGGCGGGACACATGGTTTGCAGCGCAGCAACGAGCACTCCTCGAGGCTCTCCTGCTCCCCTTGACGCAGAGCTCGGTCTAATAACGCAGAGCTCGGTCTAATAACACGCCGCAATTGGACCGCTGCGATTTTGAAGACGGATGAAAAACCCTAATCAGAGCAGCGTGCGAGCTTTAGGTAGTGTTTGATAGCTTTTTGACTATTCTGAATAAATATATAAGATAGCATTTATCCAGAAGATAGTCGAGGGGATAAGCATTTTTTTAAAATTACAACTCTGCTATTAAGGGATAACTTTAGTTATTCTTGGGTTTTCTAGGAAATAAGTCCAGAGGATAACCCATGGTTAAACATGGGTTATCCCCTCTAGTTAAACTTTTTCAGAGATAACCCCTATAACTATAGCTTTTGGGAATAAGAGGGGATATCTGAGGAATATCCCCTCTTATCCATATATCAAACAGTGCCTTAGATAGACGGGTTAAAAACCCTAATCATACGAGCATGCGAGTTCTAGATCATAGCCGGGCTCCGGTCCGGACCGAGGTTGAGCGGTGAACCAGACTAACCTTCCGTCCAACATTACGGGTTTATTTGGGCATCTTAACATATGATTAAATGCTGGTCTTAACATATGATTTTTTTTTTTGGTTACAAACGGCGGTCACACTAGTTTAGTACAACACAATCCAGATATATCGGAATACAAGATTTGCTGCAAAACAATAGAACAAGGATCACCCTGTCTCCAAATCCAATAACCAACATTCTGAGCCACTGAAGCTGCCGCCCAGTCAGTCGCCGCATTGGCTTCACGATATATGTGTCGTACCTGGACAGTATCAACTTTCTACAAGATAGACCATATATCCCTGAAATAGGGATAGTAGGGGCTTCAGATAAATTTTCCTTTCTTAGCCACCCAATGACCACCATCGAATCACCCTCAATAACGCACCTATTAGCCTGAAGAATCTGAAAGGCATAAGAAATACTTGCCCAAGCAGCATAAAGCTGAGTAATAGGAACAGAGGAATCCAGGGTACCGAAACCACCTGTTGCCAACATATCTCCTTGAGGCCCACGGATGATGAAAGCAGAACCACCAAATCTACCTCGGACACTCCCATCAAAGTTGATTTTGACAAATCCTGGTGGAGGGGGCTCCCAAGAAATAAAAACCATATGTCAGTTCGCTGCCAAAGCAGCAGGGGATCCCCAGAGGTCAGAATTGTCAGAACCAACCGAAAGAGAAGCCTGGGCGCAGTTCGCAGCCAATGATCTAATCCTCTACACAAGCCGATGTGAAGAAATAAGATCCTCCGAGAAGATGAGCATGTTCCTAGATATCCAGATCTGATGAGTCGTAACCGCCCAGAAACCACGCTTATGCTGAGGGGCCCTGAGGAGATCATGAAGAAAGAGAGATCGCGGGGAACCCGAAGCCTCCACTGTACCAAAATAACCCATCGAGTACCATATCCGCCTGGCTCTAGGACATATAAAAATAGCATGATCTATAGACTCTTCCTCCAAACCACATAGAGGGCATGTCGACTGGATTGGCACACCCCTACGGGAGAGCATAGCACTAGTCGGAAGACAGCCCCATAGCAGCTTCCAAATAAATAACTGAACTTGAGGAAGAGTAGGGAGCGACCAGATCCAAGCTGCATCCTCAATACACTGGGCCTGAGGCCTAAAAACCTTCATAAGGTCCCTAGAAGGGGCCCTAGAAGAGCACGATATCTGCCATACCCTAATATCCGCCGAAGGATCGGAAGTAAGAGGAATGGCGAGAATCCGGCGAGAGAGCTCATCGCCGAAGAAGCTAGTCACAGTAGGAGTGTGCCAAGAGGGGGAATCAGATGAAATCAAATCCTTAACCCTCAGATCATAAGGAACATCAATACTAATAAAAGAAGGCCACCGGGATAGAGGGAGCTCATAGATCCAAGAATCCTGAACTACATCAATGGAAAGGCCATCTCCAATCATCCAAGAGATATTCTTCAAAATAGAGTTACCATACTGACATACCTCCTTCCAGAAGGAGGAACACCCCTTGGGCGGCTCTATAGACTCCCCGGACTTCCAATCACCATACCTTGCTCTCATCAAAGAACTCCACATACATTGCGGCTCAAGGAGGAAACGTGCAGCATGCCTAGCCAATAGAGCTTGACGCCTGACCATCAGAGATTGGATCCCAAGGCCCCTTCTTGAAGTGGCATACAAATCTTATCCCATGATAGAAGGTGGAGACCACGCCCATCTTGCATGGAGGCCCATATAAAGTCTCTAAAACATCTCTCAATCCTCTTAAGACAGGCAGTAGGGATGACCGCATTCGAAAGCAGATAAAGAGGAAGGGAGGAAAGAACCGACCGGATAATGGTAACTCTAGCCATCATAGATAAGCCGATGACCTGCCACCCCTCAATACGCTAACGAATACGCCTCTCTAGATCGACATAGTCAGCACACCGGGGACGTCGACCAGTCATGGGAATCCCCAAATACATAAACCTATAAGTCAGAGTAGAGATACCCAACATACTGGTGATAGCTTCTCTGGTTGATCTGGGGGTCTTCGGGCTAAAGCAAATGGAACACTTATTGACCCAATTGATGATTTTGATGATTAACAAAACTATTTGAGTATAACAATTGAAGGCTCTAATGATTTTGATTAAGTTTTTCAGATTACAAGTCGATTGAATGATCAAAATCAGGAGTTAAATCTTGTTCTGGATCGAATCTAATGTCTAGGTAAGATGCAGACATTAGAGTCGACTCCGAGAATCACAGAGCCGACTCCAATATCTGGCACGGAAGTTAGAGTCGACCCATAGCAGCGGGACACATGGTTTGCAGCGCAGCAACGAGCACTCCTCGAGGCTCTCCTGCTCCCCTTGACGCAGAGCTCGGTCTAATAACGCAGAGCTCGGTCTAATAACACGCCGCAATTGGACCGCTGCGATTTTGAAGACGGATGAAAAACCCTAATCAGAGCAGCGTGCGAGCTTTAGGTAGTGTTTGATAGCTTTTTGACTATTCTGAATAAATATATAAGATAGCATTTATCCAGAAGATAGTCGAGGGGATAAGCACTTTTTAAAATTACAACTCTGCTATTAAGGGATAACTTTAGTTATTCTTGGGTTTCCTAGGAAATAAGTCCAGGGGATAACCCATGGTTAAACATGGGTTATCCCCTCTGGTTAAACTTTTTCAGAGATAACCCCTATAACTATAGCTTTTGGGAATAAGAGGGGATATCTGAGGAATATCCCCTCTTATCCCATATATCAAACAGTGCCTTAGATAGACGGGTTAAAAACCCTAATCATACGAGCATGCGAGTTCTAGATCATAGCCGGGCTCCGGTCCGGACCGAGGTTGAGCGGTGAACCAGACTAACCTTCCGTCCAACATTACGGGTTTATTTGGGCATCTTAACATATGATTAAATGCTGGTCTTAACATATGATTTTTTTTTTTTGGTTACAAACGGCGGTCACACTAGTTTAGTACAACACAATCCAGATATATCGGAATACAAGATTTGCTGCAAAACAATAGAACAAGGATCACCCTATCTCCAAATCCAATAACCAACATTCTGAGCCACTGAAGCTGCCGCCCAGTCAGTCGCCGCATTGGCTTCATGATATATGTGTCGTACCTGGACAGTATCAACTTTCTACAAGATAGACCATATATCCCTGAAAATAGGGATAGTAGGGGCTTCAGATAAATTTTCCTTTCTTAGCCACCCAATGACCACCATCGAATCACCCTCAATAACGCACCTATTAGCCTGAAGAATCTGAAAGGCATAAGAAATACTTGCCCAAGCAGCATAAAGCTGAGTAATAGGAACAGAGGAATCCAGGGTACCGAAACCACCTGTTGCCAATATATCTCCTTGAGGCCCACGGATGATGAAAGCAGAACCATCAAATCTACCTCGGACACTCCCATCAAAGTTGATTTTGACAAATCCTGGTGGAGGGGGCTCCCAAGAAATAAAAACCATATGTCAGTTCGCTGCCAAAGCAGCAGGGGATCCCCAGAGGTCAGAATTGTCAGAACCAACCGAAAGAGAAGCCTGGGCGCAGTTCGCAGCCAATGATCTAATCCTCTACACAAGCCGATGTGAAGAAATAAGATCCTCCGAGAAGATGAGCATGTTCCTAGATATCCAGATCTGATGAGTCGTAACTGCCCAGAAACCACGCTTATGCTGAGGGGCCCTGAGGAGATCATGAAGAAAGAGAGATCGCGGGGAACCCGAAGCCTCCACTGTACCAAAATAACCCATCGAGTACCATATCCACCTGGCTCTAGGACATATAAAATAGCATGATCTATAGACTCTTCCTCCAAACCACATAGAGGGCATGTCGACTGGATTGGCACACCCCTACGGGAGAGCATAGCACTAGTCGGAAGACAGCCCCATAGCAGCTTCCAAATAAATAACTGAACCTGAGGAAGAGTAGGGAGCGACCAGATCCAAGCTGCATCCTCAATACACTGGGCCTGAGGCCTAAAAACCTTCATAAGGTCCCTAGAAGGGGCCCTAGAAGAGCACGATATCTGCCATACCCTAATATCCGCCGAAGGATCGGAAGTAAGAGGAATGGCGAGAATCCGGCGAGAGAGCTCGTCGCCGAAGAAGCTAGTCACAGTAGGAGTGTGCCAAGAGGGGGAATCAGATGAAATCAAATCCTTAACCCTCAGATCATAAGGAACATCAATACTAATAAAAGAAGGCCACCGGGATAGAGGGAGCTCATAGATCCAAGAATCCTGAACTACATCAATGGAAAGGCCATCTCCAATCATCCAAGAGATATTCTTCAAAATAGAGTTACCATACTGACATACCTCCTTCCAGAAGGAGGAACACCCCTTGGGCGGCTCTATAGACTCCCCGGACTTCCAATCACCATACCTTGCTCTCATCAAAGAACTCCACATACATTGCGGCTCAAGGAGGAAACGTGCAGCATGCCTAGCCAATAGAGCTTGACGCCTGACCATCAGAGATTGGATCCCAAGGCCCCCTTCTTGAAGTGGCATACAAATCTTATCCCATGATAGAAGGTGGAGACCACGCCCATCTTGCATGGAGGCCCATATAAAGTCTCTAAAACATCTCTCAATCCTCTTAAGACAGGCAGTAGGGATGACCGCATTCGAAAGCAGATAAAGAGGAAGGAAGGAAAGAACCGACCGGATAATGGTAACTCTAGCCATCATAGATAAGCCGATGACCTGCCACCCCTCAATACGCTAACGAATACGCCTCTCTAGATCGACATAGTCAGCACACCGGGGACGTCGACCAGTCATGGGAATCCCCAAATACATAAACCTATAAGTCAGAGTAGAGATACCCAACATACTGGTGATAGCTTCTCTGGTTGATCTGGGGGTCTTCGGGCTAAAGCAAATGGAAGACTTATTGACCCAATTGATGATTTTGATGATTAACAAAACTATTTGAGTATAACAATTGAAGGCTCTAATGATTTGATTAAGTTTTTCAGATTACAAGTCGATTGAATGATCAAAATCAGGAGTTAAATCTTGTTCTGGATCGAATCTAATGTCTAGGTAAGATTGCAGACATTAGAGTCGACTCCGAGAATCATAGAGCCGACTCCAATATCTGGCACGGAAGTTAGAGTCGACTCAGAGACTGTTAGAGCCGACTCCAACAGAAAAGATAGAACATTGATTTTTCTGGCCCGACTTAGAGTCGACTCTGGGTCTGTTAGAGTCGACTCCAGAAAAGTTTCTTGTCGACCCAGAAAAGTCAGAGACGACTCCAGAATTAACTGGTTAAAGTGTTTCGAGTTAGAGCCGACTCCAGAAAAGTTAGAGTCGACTCCAACCCACCTGGAACGAAAAATCAAATTGCCAGATCAGCTCTAACGGTAATATTTCTATTTTACTTTATTTCTAATGGATATATTTTGTTACAAGGTACACTCCAACGGATAGTTTTCTTCCAAAAATGGTTTGAAAGAAATCTATAAAAAGGGAAGACTATCATTCAAAAACAAAAACGAAAAAACAAAGAAGAAAAATGGAAATAGAGAAATCCCAATTCAAAAATCCGAAAAAGAGAGAGCCTGAATCTCAAGAGAAAAAACCTTCTAGCTCAAATCCACTCCACTCCAAAAAGCTCAAGAGGAATCCAAGGCATTCAAATCAAAGTTTTTGGTGGATTTCCCAAATTGGAGAAAGAGGATCAGTTTCTTGCTTTTCAATCCTTCTCAACTGCTTCAACTGTGAAGAATCGAAGCTGAGGCTTGATTCAATCTAGCAAGGAGAAGAAGAAAAGAAAAAAAGAAGAAAAGCTCAAAATCCAACCAACTACAAATCAGGCTTTTCTAAACCTTCTTCATTTACTTGATTATTTGCTCATTGAGGAGCTGTGTACTTGAAAAATATATTTCTTTTGTTTGTGTCTAGTTCAATCTGGGGGATTGAACTAGTGGAGGTAGTCTTACCTCGGTACAAGCTTGGTATAGCTTGTGTTAGGGTTTTTGTGCTGGTGAGCCCGAAAAACCAGCTGGGTTCGTTGTGATCCCGGGAAAACAACAAGTTTGAGTTGTGAGCTTGTAAAACAACTCGGCTGTAATCAAGGAAGATTATAGTGTGGACCCAAGTGAATCTTGGGAGTGGACGTAGGTGTTGGATACACCGAACCACTATAAAATCTTTGTGTTTGCCGTGTCTCCTTTATCTCTATCTCTATCTCTATCTTATTGATTGTATTTTGTTTTTGCATCTGCATTCACTTTCACTCACACTAAGCAAACAAATATTTCAAAAGGTTTAATTTTTTTTTTAAAGAACCCAATTCACCCCCCCTCTTGGGTTGTCATCTGGGCCAACAATTGGTATCAGAGTTAGTGCTCATTAGATTTTGATCACACGATCAAGAGCTAAAGATCCAAATGGCAGCTCAAGTTGGATCATTTGCTGAAGGTCATTCTACGAATAGACCTCCACTGTTTAATGGTTCAAATTATTCATATTGGAAAGCTAGAATGAGGATATTCATTCAAGCTTCTGACTATGAACTATGGGGTGTTATAATTAATGGACCTAGTACACCCACACATGTTATTGATGGCACTATTGTTCCTAAGCCCGAAAGGGACTGGAATGATAATGATAGGAAGATGGCACAACTTAACGCTAAAGCCATGAATGTTTTATATTGCTCTTTAGATGCAAATGAATTTAATAGAATCTCCACATGTAATTCCGCAAAGGAGATTTGGGATAGATTAGAGATTACCCATGAGGTTACCAACCAAGTAAAAGAATCTAAATTAATATTCTTATTCATAAATATGAGTTGTTTAGCATGGAACAATATGAAACCATTGCATGCATGTATACTAGATTTACAGATATTGTAAATGGTTTAAAAAGTCTTGGTAAGACATATACTAACTCAGAACTTGTTCGAAAAATTCTTAGGTCACTACCAAGAT
>UESW01003910.1:1863478-1996541 GCA_900491605.1 Calamus simplicifolius | reverse complement strand
CGATCGGTCCAATCGGCGATGATCCGACGGTTGCGATCGATCCAAGCCGTGATCCCGATCGTCCACGACCAATCTCGGACCGTGGCGATCGGTCCAATCGGCGATGATCCGACGGTTGTGATTGATCCAAGCCATGATCCTGATCGGCCACGATCGATCCTGGACCGTTGCAATCGGTCTGAGATCGCCTACGATCTGACGGTTGCGATCGATCCAAGTCCTGATCCCGATCGGCCACGACCGATCTCGGACCATGGCGATCGGTCCGATCGCCGATGATCCGACGGTTGCGATCGATCCAAGCCATGATCCCGATCGGCCACAACCAATCTCAGACCGTGGCGATCGGTTCAATCGGCGATGATCCAACGGTTACAATCGATCCAAGCCCTGATCCCGATCGTCCAGGACCGATCTCGGACCATGGTGATCGGATCGATCGGCGACGATCCGACGGTTGCCATCGATCTAAGCCCTGATCCCGATCGGCCACGACCGATCTCGGACCGCGGTGATCGATCTGATCGACGACGATCCGATGGTTGCGATCGATCCAAGCCCTGATCCCGATCGGCCACGACCGATCTCGGACCGATCGCTATTTAACATAATTAATTTTTTAAAAAATATTGCGACGCAAAGGGTTGAGTCGCAATTTTTTAATATGATAATTATATTATATAAAAATTAATTTTATTAAATAATTACGATGCAACAAGTGCGTCGCTAAATTAAACATAATTTTCTTAATTTTTTGGTTTATTGCGTCGCTAATGAGTCGCTATTTAACATAATTAATTTTTTTAAAAATATTGTGACACACTGAGTTGCGTCATATATTTTTTTCTCACAATTATATTTTATAAAAAATTATTTTATTTAAAATAATTGCGATGTAATTATTGCATCACTAAATTAAAAATAATTTTACTAATTTTCTGGTTTATTGCGTTGCTAATGCGTCGCTATTTAATATAATTAAATTTTTTAAAAACATTGCGACGCACTGAGTTGCATCGCAATTATTTTTTCTCATATTTATACTTTATAAAAATTAATTTTTTTAAATAATTGTGACACAGTTAGTGCATCGCTAAATTAAAAATATTTTTTCTAATTTTTTGGTTTATTGCATCACTAATGCGTCGCTATTTAACATATTTAATTTTTTTAAAAACATTGCGACGCACTGAGTTGCGTCGCAATATTTTTTTTTATTTATATTTTATAAAAATTAATTTTATTTAAATTATTTGCAACTCAATTGGTGCGTCGTTAAATTAAAAATAATTTTTTTAATTTTCTGATTTATTGCGTCGCTAATGCATCGCTATTTAACATATTTAATTATTTTAAAAACATTGTGACGCACTGAGTTGCATCGCAATATTTTTTTTCATATTTATATTTTATAAAAAATTAATTTAAAAATATTGGGATGCATTATTTGTCGCTAAATAAAAAAATTAATTTTTTTTGATTTTTTGGTTTATTGAGTCGCTAATGCGTCGCTAATTGCGTCGTAATATTTTATTGTCACGGAGGCATCGCAAAGTTGTCGCAATTTAGCGACGCAATGATGCGTCGCTAAATTTATATCGCTATTTCAATATTTTCTTGTAGTGTACTTGAATATATATTAACTAGTAATGAAAAATCCAAATGTTAACATATAGATCTCTCGACTTCGTAAATCAAACTTTTGTCACATAGTACAGGGCTTGATTTCCTTTGTAAACATATAAAAGATATAGCACAACATTGAAATTTAGGACTTTTTATAAATATCTCAAAGACATTGATGGCTACAATCATCATTTTTGAATTCAACTAATTAATAATGATAACTGAATCCTTTTTTCTAATGTAAATACTGTAGCTATCACATATGAGCAAAGCCCATTTTTTTTGCGCCTACATCTACTAAATGGTACAAAGTAACAAGAAAATTATCATCTTAATAAGTACTACTGGAACACAGAAAAGAAGCAAGATTTCCTAAGAGATTTGCAATCTTTGTTTGTTTAATATTTGCACAATTAATTTAATTTTACCTCAAGCATCAACCAACTTAATAATAGAAATATATTTAAAATTTAAATGTGTTTCACTAACACATAATAAGCGGCCATCATGATCACAAATCACATGGCTCGCACCATTCTTTTTCATGTTTGAAAGCTTAAAAAACAAGGTTATGGGATTGTTAATGTAATAGTTGTTAAAATTTAATTTTTTATTTTATTGATTAGTATTTTATTATTCAAGTCAAATGTAGTTAGTCTTGTGTAGGTAATATATGGTTGGATAGGTAAGTATGATTTCAAAAAAATAAAATAAAATAAAATTTCGATCTTCCTCTTCTTTTCACCTTTCTTTCTGAAAAAAACTTTAGGCTGAAACTACAATCGTCAAATTGATATCAGAGCATCGCCATCGATCCTCCTCCGCTGAGATCGGGTCCTCACCACTCAAATCTCTTTCTTATCTCTTATTTCTTATAGCAACGCAGTGCTCCCCTTTCGCGTTTGACCAAAACTTCAAAAGTATCAAGATAAAAAAAGAGATAGAAGACTGCAAGTTTGTGGTATCTAAGAAGATCCTGCTTCCATGCATAGCCGACGAGCCTGATTTTTGAAAAAAGAAAACGGGATGAAGAATAAGAAATGAAGAAGATTGAAGTCCAATGTAGTCTAAGCAGTCTTCCCATTCTCTCAAGGTGTTCGACGAAACACTTAAGTGAAGATACCTCCAAGCAGTCTCAAGTTTTGAAGATAGCGAGTTCAAGAAATCAAACTGTAAGTGCTCAACAATTACAAGTTTCTATTCTTGATGGAGAAAACTATGATTTTTGGTTTGTGAAGATAAAAATAAGTTTTTTATTATATGATCTTTGAGAGTATATGGAAGATGGGTATGATGAACAGGAAGATATAGTTGCTTTGAGAAATGCTCTAAAGCAATAATTGAAGGATCAAAGGAAGAAAGTGTTGGGAATTGTTTCCTAAAGTCAATCATTTGATGATTGAGCTAATGTAAATAGCATATAAATTGATATATTAATAAAAGTTATTTGGCAGTTTATTCATTACAAGAACATCTTCTTAATACTCCGATAGTAATAAAGCCCTCAGGATCTTCTTTCATGATAAAGGAGGATTTATCTTTGAAGGTCCTCAAAAGAGTTCGCGACCAAATGATATACTATGACAAGGCCATAGTACTATCAATTATAGGATGTTGTATATCATATTTGTTGGTTGTCCTCTTAACCAAGGAGTGTAGAGACACTAGTATGACATACAGATGAAAGTGTAGGAGTACATTTCACCGAACATGACTCATTTTCGGATACTCTGATGTCGAGAGTTAATCCGAGAAGATATAGGTATAAGTATCCTTCAGACCTGAAGGTCACAACCAGTGACTTGCAAGCAACTCATTGTACTTAGGTGCCGACCACCTGAATTTCTAATCAGCTACGAAAGGTTACTGAGTGCAGTCAAGTACTTATGGTAGTCAGTTGTGGATCAAGATGGAATTTGACATATCCATTAAAAGAAGAAATGCTTGTGTTTCAATTTAGCAAGACCTTGGCCAAGGTACTTCATGTGAAGGTCACATGATCACTAAAGTTGAAATCACTTTATGGATTTGTTGTTTGGAGTTGACAGGCTCTTAAGCCATCCTTAGTATTGTAGTCAAGAGGATGAATTATATGGTAACTGTTTTTAGGGTTCTTGGAGTTTGCTCGGCAACTCTTCGACCTATCCGGACGTCGGGTTTCATTGCTAGATGGGCACATCGATTAGTATAGAAAGTTATTCCTATGCTACCGGCTTAGGTTCGAACCTAGAGAGTCACATGCATAGAAGTTTTCTAGGATGATCTATTCACTGATCAATGATTGAGAATCGTATATGATTTAATTAATCAATTTGATTGATTGAATTATCTCAATTGGGCTAAGTATAAATGAATAAGATTCAATTTGGTTTAAGTCTATTAGAAGGACTAATCAATTTTAAATATTGATTTGAAATTAGGCTTGATTTGGATTTAAATAGATTCAGGACTAGACAAATTTGATTTGGGTTAGGACCATGATCTTTGTAGGTTCAGTCCAATAAATTCAAATCAGCTTAAACCAAAACCCGAACCTAAACCTCTCGCAAAAGGATCTCACATGATGAGATAACTTTATTAAATTCTCATGTAGAATTTAATATATTAATTTAATCTTCTCCAAACCATTTCATTGGAATTCTAAGTGTTAGAATTCATGTGGAATTAATGTACCTCTTTGAATTAACCAACGATAGAATTCTAGTGTTAGAATTCACATCTCTTTGGTTTTCACCGAACGTCGGAATTAACCAAACATTGCATCTCTTTGGTTTTCCGAACGTCGGAATTAACCAAACGCTACGTCTTTTGGTTTTCACCGAACGACAGAATTCTAAGTGTTAGAATTCAATGGGCTAAAGGCTACATTGAGCCTATAAATTAGAGGACATTCTTCACCAGATCATAGGACACAATACACGATATGTCGTGGATTAAAATTCTAAAGAGTTAGAATAGAAAATCCTGGTGTGATTCTAGTGTTAGCAAAAGTTTGGACCTTGGAGGAAGATTCAAGTGGGAGAATTCAAGATCAGCAAAGTTATTTTTCGCGAGCTAGCACTCCCGGGAATCTGATCATTCGGGGCTTCGCATGAATGATACTAGAGGCCAGATGATTGAACGGCTGCAGAGCATAAAGGATTTACCTACTGTTCTTAAGGTAAGTGATTTGATCCCTAGATCTTAAGGCAGGCTTCAAGATAAGTAGTATGTCTTCTCATCTTGAAGATCAAGATATGATCTTGATTTTTATTTATATGCATAATTTAGATCAAACGATCCTATAGTATAAGGCAAAGATATGATCTTGATGCATGTTAGATAGATTAATATGTAATCTTTAAGTTTCCGCATTGATAATTGTTATCAAATTTTAAAATATACATGCCTCGGAGATTGTTTATCCTTACAAATGGTATCAGAGCCCTGGTTTCGTCTTGATCTAATTTATAGCATATAAATTAGTGTTCTTATTAATTGTGTAATTATGACTAAATAGTTCACCTAGCTATTAAGTCATAGATGGATTAAAAATCCATAGTTATTCTATGACGTATTGCGGTACTCGGTTCTCTCTTTTTGATGCTTAGTTAAAAGATAATTCAAATTGATCTTTGGCAACAAAATAGATTACACACACTCTCAAGAGATGTTTTATATTTGATACATATTGATGTTGTATAAAAGCATGATATTTGCATGTTTAGTATAAAAACATAGATATGAGATATGATGTTTTGTTGTCTATGTTATGAAACATACAAATATTTATGAGAGTTTTATTTGAATGTCAAATATTTATTCATAATCTTTTTAGATATGATCTAAATAAAGGAATTATGAGTAGTAATATAATGCAAGTGATGCTTGATTGGAAATATATGACATGTAAACATAAATATATTCAATCTTTTGGGTTAGCTAAATCAGGTCCATAAAGGGTTAGACCCTATGGTTTAAATCAACTGGACTATAAGAGTATTTGATCAAATCTAAATTAATTAGATTAGGTTAAGGATGCTCTAAATCAAACAATAGTTGTAGTTGATCATGTCCATGACTTTGATTAAACCAAATGGAAGTAGATTAGGCTCCGTGGTTGAGCATGAATCTCTTAGATGGTCAAATCAAAATTGGTTAACCATATGATGTCAAGGTAAGTTGGCAAGTTGCTATAGGATCAACGATCGAATGGTTTTTAATTGGGAGCTACTTGTATTGATGCGTCTTTAACGAGTTAATGGCATATCCCTCCCATCGATCTCACTTACCTGGTCAATATGGTGAACCATTTATGATTCAGATCATTTACCTGATTCGGGATTGACCCATGCATGTAAGGAAATCAGTCTGACTGATTTAGGTGCCACTTAACCTGACTTAATCTTGTTTCATTCTACCGATTTCATAGATTCAGTGGAAGAACTTGATTAGTCAATTTATCTTCAGATTATTAAATCCTCTAAAATTATTAGGTCTTTAAAATAAAATAGTTATATGATAACTAGATCATAGCCTCCCATTAAGGTGGGTGATAATGAGTCTGATATCTTGAAAATCATTGGAGGCACTCCATGCCTGGTGCTTGTCAACCATCGGAATTATCATTCATTATATGATAAGTCAACGTAACTATTAAATAGACAGTTAGGTGGACTGAGCTTCACTCGGGCTTGGTTGTCTGTTGATAGGTTACATTGATTATATCATTTAATGGTTGGACCTAACTAGAACTTTCAGTGGAGGCACTCCATGCTTGCTGAAGAGGTACATGGGGAAAAACTAAACACTAAGAATTGTTTTGGAAAACAATTGGTTTTGAACCTACTCTTAGATGCATATGGGTTGGCCAAGCTTCACTTAGGCCTGTATGTAGTCTATGTAGATTTTAGTGAACACTAAAGAATTAAGAATAATTCTTCGAATTGGGGTGTAGAGGCTGCCAATTTGAACAAATAGTGAGAAAATCTTTAGACTAAAGTCCAAGTCTATAGATTGAATCAATTTATATACTACTAAACTTTAGTTTTTCCTTATGCAGAAAATGGCCACTAATGTATCATTAAGGTCCTATTGGATAGTGACAAGTTGAATGGTTTAAATTTAATAGCTGGTTTAAAAAACTTAAGATCGTCCTTGAGTATGAGAGGATTCTATATATTCTGAATAATCTTGCACCAGAGATACCTAATGCAAACACCCAGAGTTATGAGAAAGACACTTATCAGAAGTGGCTTAGTGATAGAACTAGCGTGCGTTGCATCATGCTAGCAGCAATGAACAATGAATTCGATCGCTGGTTCGAGAATGCTCAGCCAGAAGAAATCATTCAAGCGTTGAATGAATCTTTCGGCACACCCGACGATGTTGAAAGGCACAAGACTAGTTGTGCTATTTTTAATGCTCGAATGAGGGATGGATCACCTGTCACTGATCATGTATTATACATGATCGAGAAGATAGAACTCCTAAGCAAACTCGGCTTTCCCCTACATGAGCAGTTGGAAGAAGATGCGATCCTGAATTCCTTGCCTCCATCCTTTCGACCTTTTCTTACTCATTTTCGAATGAGAAAGCCTGCAGTCAACTACCACGGTTTGTTGGGGTTGTTACAGAACTTTGAGAAGGATAACCAGCTCTCTAAAAATTTGGTTAATGTGGTTGAAGGATATAAGGTAGGGCGTCAACCCTTTGGGAAAGGGAAAAAAAAAGAATAAAAAAGGTGCAACATGCTAGGACATCTATAAGGGGTTAGATGCAGAAGAAGAAAGTTGATAAAAGTCAAGCTGAATGCTTTCACTGCAAGATGCAAGGGCACTGGAAGAGGAACTGTCCTCTTTACATTACCACACTTAATCCAAACAGGCCAAAGAAGAAAAAGGGGTAAGATGTTGCTCAACAAGGTATTTATATGATAACACCTTGTAATTTTTCTGTATATGATAATCAGACCTGGGTATTTGATATCGGGAATCCTTTTAACATTTGCAATTCATTGCAGGGACTACAGATCACTAAAAGATTTGAGGACAATGAAAGATTCCTTAATGTCAGCGATGGAAGATTAGTTCCAGTTCTGGCATTAGGAATTCTTGAAATAGTTTTCAATAGAAATATCATTGTACTAAATGATTGCCATTTTTGCCCAACGTTCTTGTTGAACGTAATTTCTGTAGGCCTTCTGGCCAAAAGTCATTATGAAATTTTAATAAAGGATGTTACTTTGAATATCATTATGAATGGAGTCACTATAATGATTGGGATTTATCTAATGGCATTTATATATTATCATAGCATGTAAATGTAGTGTACAAATCAAGTAAGCGCCCTAGAATAATTGATGTCACATATATTATTTTTGGCACCATCGGCTGGGTCATATCAATAAGAACGGATTAACCAGGTTAACCCAGGAGGGCATCCTTCGAGTTGATGATTGTGAATCATTAACTACCTGTAAATCCTATCTTCTTGGTAAAATGACCAAGTCATCTTTTACTGAAAAAGGTGAAAGAGCCAAAGAGCTATTGGGTCTAGTACATACTGATGTATGTGGACCAATGAACACTTGTGCCAAAGGTGGATATTACTACTTCATTACTTTTACATACGATCTTTCTAGGTTCGGTTATGTCTATCTTATGCGACATAAATCTGAGTCGTTTGAAATATTCAAACTATATCATAAAGAAGTAGAAAAACAATAGGAAAATGTATTAAGACTCTTCGATCAGATCGAGGTGGAGAATACCTTTCAATGACTTTGTGACATATCTAAGGAAGAATGAGATTCTCTCCCAATGGACTCCTCCAGGAACACCGTAGCATAACGGTGAGTCGAAAAGAATGAATCAAACTATGTTAGACATGGTTCGATCCATGATGGGTTTTGCAAGCTTGCCAATATTATTTTGGGGATATGCATTAGAATTAGCTTGTCATATTCTCAATAAGGTTTCAAGTAAGTCCGTTTCTAAAATTCCACATGAGATGTGGTATGGACATAAACCGGTTATTACCTATCTGAGAGTCTAGGGGTGTCTGGCTTATGTGAAACGTGCAAAATCAGACAAACTTGAACCCAAATTTGATAAATATTTTTTTATCGGCTATCCGAAAGAAACCAAAGATATTACTTCTATAATACTGAAGAACAAAAGTTGTTCATTAGTAATAAAGAAATTTTCTTGAAAAGGAGTTCCTTAGTGAAGGAACAAATAGCTCTAATATTGAACTAGAGGAAGTTCATCAAGTAGAAGGAACAACACAACCCATTGAACCCTTAGAATCTGAGTTGATTAGATCAAACTCAAAATCCATTTTAAATGCACCATTAAGGAGATCTGGTAGAGTACCACATCAACCGGACAGATACTTAGATTTTTAGTCCAAAACGAGGATCCTATTGAGCTCGATAAGAACAACGAGGATCTAATCACCTATATGGATGCTATACAAAGGACTGACTCTGATAAATGGCTTGATGCCATGAAATCCAAACTTGATTCCATGAAGAAAAATAATGTATGGACATTAATTGACCCACCCAAAGGGATAAAACCCATAAGGTGTAAGTGGATTTTCAAGAGGAAAAGAGGCGCAGACGAAAAGGTAGAGACCTACAAAGCACATCTAGTTGCCAAGGGGTATCGTCAACGTTATGGTATTGACTATAACGAAACGTTTTCTCCTGTGGCAATACTGAAATTCATTCGGATTATGCTAGCTATAGCAGCACACTTAGATTATGAGATTTGGCAGATGAATGTTAAAACTGCTTTTCTAAATGGTAATTTTGAAGAACATGTGTATATATACAGCCTGAAAGTTTTATATCTGAAGACGAGTCTAAAGTGTGCAGGTTACAGAAGTCCATTTATGGACTTAAGTAAGCATTTAGGAGTTGGAACATATGATTTGATAATGTGATCAAATCTTATGGATTTGTTAAGAATAAAGAAGAACCTTGCATTTATAAATGGGCTACAGTTCCGTTATTGTATTTCTTATATTATATGTGGATGATATTCTCTTAATTGAGAATGATATCCCTGCATTACAAAGAATAAAGACATGGTTATCATCATAATTCTCCGTGAAAAATCTAAGAGAAGCCTCCTACATCCTAGGGATGAAGATATAGAGATAGATCTAAGAGGATGTTTGGTCTATCCCAATCTATGTACATTGACACCATACTAAAGAGGTTTAGCATGAAGAATTTCAAGAAAGGCTATCTTTCGATAGGCCATGAAATTTATCTTTCCAAAAATGATTGTCCGACAACTCCTAATGAAAGAGAACGTATGAGTCAAATTTCATATGCTTCGGCAGTGGGATCGATTATGTATACCATGACATGTACAAGATCACACATGGCATACTCACTAGGAGTAGTGAGTAGATACCGATCTGATCCAGGAGAAAAACACTGGCAAGTTGTTAAGACAATCCTTAAGTATTTGAGAAATACTAAGGACCAGTGGTTAGTCTATGGAGAATCTGATTTGAAACTTGTTGGATATACTGATTCTAGTTTCCAATCAGATCATGATGATAGCAAGAGTGTGTCGGGTTTCGTGTTTATCCTGAATGATCGAGCTGTTTGCTGAAAAGTTTCAAGCAACATACAGTGGCAGATTCAGTGTGCGAGGCAGAGTACATCGCTGCATCGGATGCTGCGAAAGAAGCTGTGTGGCTGTGAAAGTTCATCTTCGAGCTTGGAGTGGAACCTTCCATAGATGGACCAGTCCTGTTGTACAGTGATAGCACTGGTGCCATAGCTCAAGCAAAGAAACTACGAGCACATCAGTGCACCAAGCACATACTGCGCCGGTTTCATCTTATTCGAAAGATTGTAGACCGAGATGATATAAATCTTCAGAAGATTGATGGAAAGAAAACCTATGTGACCCATTTACTAAAGCACTCAGCATCAAGGAGTTTGACAACTATAAGTTGAAGATGGGTATTAGATACTGTAATGAGTGGCTTTAGGCTAAGTGGGAGTTTGTTGGGAATTGTATCCTAAAGCCAATCATTTGATGATTGAGCTAATGTAAATAGCATATAAATTGATATATTAATAAAAGTTATTTGGTAGTTTATTTATTACAAGAACATCTTCTTAATACTCCTGATAGTAATGAAGCCCTCAGGATCTTCTTTCACGATAAAGAAGGATTTATCTTTGAAGGTCCTCAAAGAGTTCGCGACCAAATGATATACTATGACAGGGCCATAGTACTATCAATTATAGGACGTTGTATATCATATTGTGTGGTATGACATACATGTGAAAGTGTAGGAGTACATTTCACCAAACGTGACTCATTTCTGGATACTCTGCTGTAAGAGTTAATCCGAGAAGATATAGATATAAGTATCCTTCAGACCTGAAGATTACAACCAGTGACTTGCAAGCAACTCATTGTACTTAGGTGCCGGACCACCTGGAATTTTAATCCAGCTACGAAAGTTACTGAGTGCAGTCAAGTACTTGTGGTAGTCAGTTGTAGATCAAGATGGAATTTGACCTATCCCGTTAAAAGGAGAAATGCTTGTGTTTCAATTTAGCAAACCTTGGCCAAGGTACTTCATGTGAAGGTCACATGATCACTAAAGTTGAAATCACTTTATGATTTGTTGTTTGGAATTGACAGCTCTTAAGCCATCTTAGCATTTGTGGTCAAGAGGATGAATTATACGGTAACTGTTTCTTAGGGTTCTTGGAGTTTGCTCAGCAACTCTTCGACCTATCCGGACGTCGGGTTCCATTGCTAAATGGGCACATCGATTAGTATAGAAAGTTATTCCTATGCTACGGCTTAGGTTCGAACCTAGAGAGTCACATGCATAGAAGTTTCCTAGGATGATCTATTTGCTAATCAACGATTGAGAATCGTATATGATTTAATTAATCAATTTGATTGATTGAATTATCTTAATTGGGTTAAGTACAAATGAATAAGATTCAATTTGGTTTAAGTCTATTAGAAGGATTAATCAATTTCAAATATTGATTTGAAATTAGGCTTGATTTGGATTTAAATAGATTCAGGACTAGACAAATTTGATTTGGGTTAGGACCATGATCTATGTAGGTTCAGTCCAATAAATTCAAATCAGCTTAAACCAAAATCCGAACCTAAACCTCTCGCAAAAGGATCTCACATGATGAGATAACTTTATTAAATTCTCATGTAAATTTAATATATTAATTTAATCTTCTCCAAACCATTTCGTTGGAATTCTAAGTGTTAGAATTCATATGGAATTAATGTACCTCTTTAAATTAACCAACGATGGAATTCTAAGTGTTAGAATTCACATCTCTTTGGTTTTCACCGAACGTCGGAATTAACCAAACGTTGCGTCTCTTTGGTTTTCACCGAACATCGGAAATTAACCAAACGCTATGTCTTTTTGGTTTTCACCGAACGACAGAATTCTAAGTGTTAGAATTCAATGGGCTAAAGGCTACATTGAGCCATAAATTAGAGGACATTCTTCACCAGATATAGGACACAATACACGATATGTCGTGGATTGAAATTCTAAAGAGTTAGAACAGAAAATCCTGGTGTGATTCTAGTGTTAGCAAAAGTTTGGACCTTGGAGGAAGATTCAAGTGGGAATTCAAGATCAGCAAAGTTATTTTTTGCGAGCTAGCACTCCAAAATCTGATCATTCGGGGCTTCGCATAAACGATACTAGAGGCCAGACGATTGAACGGCTGCAGAGCACAAAGGATTTACCTATTCTTAAGGTAAGTGATTTGATCCCTAGATCTTAAGGCAGGCTTCAAGATAAGTAGTATGACTTCTCACCTTGAAGATCAAGATATGATCTTGATGTTTTTATTTATATGCATAATTTAGATCAAACGATCCTATAGTATAAGGCAAAGATATGATCTTGATGCATGTTAGATAGATTAATATGTAATCTTTAAGTTTCGCATTGATAATTGTTATCAAATTTTAAAATATACATGCCTCGGAGATTGTTTCTCCCTATAGAAAGATGCAAAGGCTCTAGCTTTGATTCAAGGAGTTGCTGATACAATTTTTTCAAGAATTATTAATGCAACAAGAGCAAAAGAGGCTTGGGATATTTTTCAAAAGGAGTATAGATGCACTTCCAAGGTAAAAACCGTAAAGCTTCAAACTTTGTGAAGAGATTTTAAAAATTTTAAAGATGAAAGAAATAGAGTTGTTGAAGGATTATTTCATTAGAGTCATGGAGGTTATGAATCAAATGAAGATATGTGAGGATACTATTTCTGATTAGAGAATTATTGAAAAAATTCTTATTAGCTTGCATGAAAAATATGACCTCATTATTGCTGTTATCGAAAAAACTAAAGATCTTGAATCTTTGAGTGTTGAAGAGTTTTTGTGATCAATCAAATTAAACATTTGAGCAAAGGTTGAATAGGCATTTTGAAAAATCAATTGAGAGTGCTTTTAATCTAAGCTTAATGTTAATTTAAGACCTCATAACAAAGACTTTAAGAAAAAATCTTTAAGAGGTGGACATACAAAAGGAAGAGATAAAAGCAGTTCAAGAGGAAGAGATAGAAGCAACTTTACAAGGTAAATTATTGAGAAGATAACTCAACAAAAATATAGAATTTGTTAAAGAAGAAGCCATGTAGAGAAAGATTGTTGGTTTCGAGGAAAGCCTCAATGTCACAATTGTAAAAAGTTTGATCATGTCCAAAATGATTGTTACTTAAATAAAAATCAGCAAACAAATTTTACTGAAAAAAAAAGAAGATGAACCCAATCTATTCTATATTTATCAAGTAGCTACAGAGCGAAAGCATGATATTTTGTTTCTTGACAGTGGATATAGTAATCATATGACCACAATGAAAGAATTTTTATGGAGATTGATTCAACTTTCAATTCTCAATAAAGAGAAGTAATGGTATCTTAGTTTAAGCAAAGGAAATGGTATAATTTTCATAAAAACAAAGAAGGGAATAAGATACATCTGCGATGTGCTACTAGTTTCAAAACTGGAGCAAAACTTGCTAAGTATTAGGCGACTTATAGACCATGGATACTTAGTTCACTTTAAAGAAAACTCTTACAAATTTTTGATAAAAGAAATTAAGTTGTAGCAAAGATCAAAATGGAGAAAAATAAAAGTTTTTCTCTTACTTTCTCTTACAAAAATGATGTAGCTTTGAAGATGGATATGGTTAGTGACTCATAGTTATGGCATAGAAGACTTGGGCATTTGAATTTTTAAAGCTTGAAGAATCTTTAGCGGAAGAATATAGTGTATGGGATGCCATTTATATATGAATTAATAGAAGTTTGTGAAGCTTGTGCTCTTGGCAAGCAACACCGAAAGTATTTTCAAAAGACAAGGCATGGAGAGATAGAGCATTATTGGGACTTGTTCACACTAATATATATGGCCCTATATTAACACCATGTCATGGAGGTAACAAATACTTCTTTACCTTCATTGACGACTTCTATAAAATGACATGGGTATATTTTATAAGGCAAAAATCAGATTGGTTTAGTATCTTTAAAAATTTTAGCATTTTGTTGAGAGGCAAAGTGAACATTTGATTAAAGTGTTGAGAAGTGATAGAGGTAGTGAGTATAACTCAAATAAATTTGATAATTTTTGTGAAGATATTGGCTTGAACAAATAGCTAACAGTTTGATACACTCAACAATAAAATTGAGTGGCGAAAAGAAAAAATAAACCATTATGGATATATCAAAAGCAATGCTTCATGAGAAGAGGCTGCCTTTATTTTTTTGGGGTGAAGCAGTTTTTATTGTAATTTATTTGTTAAATAGATGCCCAATAAAAGTAGTGATTAATCAAATTTCAGTTAAAGCTTGGAGTGAAAAGAAGACATCAGTGAATCACTTAAAGGTTTTTGGATGTATTTATTTTGCTCATGTTCCAAAGAATGTTAGACACAAGCTTGATGAGACAGTGAGAAATACATTTTTTTAGGTTATAGCTCAAAATCAAAGGGCTATAGACTTTTTAGTTTAAAGAAAATAAGTTGATTATTAGTAGAGATATTATTTTTAATGAGAAGGATATATGGGATTGGAAAAAGAAGAAAGTCTAAAGTCAGGCCATTATTCTCAATGAAATATCAGAAATTTAAGAATGTGAAGATAATGTTCATGAAGGTTCACCACTAATGTCTCCACAAACATGTCCAAGTTCATTATCAAGCTCTAGATATTCATCATCAAGTATACCTCTAAGGAAAATGAAAAGCCTTAGTAATGTGTATGTCAGTTACATTTTTTATGTTGTTGAGCTAGAAAGTTTTGAAGAAGCAATCAAAAAGAGACTTAGAAGAAAGCTATGGAAGAAGAAATTAATGTGATTGAGAAAAATAAAACTTAGGAGTTAGTTAAAAGAATAAAAGACAAAGAAGTGATTGGTGTGAAGTGAATCTACAAATGAAATTCAATTTGGATGGTTCTATCGAAAAGAACAAAGCAAGGCTTATAGCTAAAGGGTATTCTTAACAATCTGGAATTGACTTTGAAGAGACATTTGCTCCAGTGGCTCGGCATGATACAATTAGAGTTCTTATTGCCTTGGCAACTAAAATGGTTGGTGATATAAAATCATCATTCTTGAATGGTACTCTAAAAGATGAGATTTATGTAAAGTAACCTCAAGGCTTTGTAGTAAATGAAAAGAAAAAGTCTACAAACTAAAAAAGGTTTTATATAGCCTCAAACAAGCACTCCGAACTTGGTAAAGTGAAATTGATGCCTACTTCAACAACAAAGGTTTTCAAAGAAGAATAAGCCAACATTATATATTAAGAAGTAAGCTACATCTGACATTCTTATTATTTTTCTCTATGTTGATGATATGGTGATTACTAGTAATGATGAAAGAATTATTGCTAACTTTAAAATGAAGATAAAGCAAAAATATGAACTGAGCAACTTGGGTTTATTACATCAATTCTTGGGCTCTGAAATTTACCAAAAGAAGCATTTATTTGCCAAAAGAAGTATATAAAAACCCTTCTTGAAAATTTTTGAATGATGAATTGTAAATCATTTGTACTCCATTGATTATGAATGAAAAGCTAAGTAAAGAAGATAGAAGCAAAAAAGTAAATGCATCACTCTATAGAAGCTGATTGGAAGTTTATTATATTTGATAGCTACTAGACCCAATATTATGTATGCAGTAAGCTTGTTATTCAGGTTTATACATAAACCTACTTAAATTATTTTGGGGCTGCAAGAGAATGTTGAGATACATCCAAGGTACTATTGGCTTTGGTGTTTGGTATGAGAAGAATGTTATGCAAAGCTATTGAAATTTTGTGACAGTAATTGGGCTGGATGTATTGATGATATGTGAAGCAATTCAGGGTGTATTTTTTCTATTGGTTTGGGAGCAGTTACTTGGCTTCAAAGAAACAACAAATAGTGGTATAATCATCGATCGAGGTTGAATATATTTCAGCATCATTGGCAGCTTCACAAGCAATATGATTAAGACGTATTTTGAAGGATTGGTGAGAAGCAAATAGATCTTACTCCAATCTTGTGTGATAATAGATCAGTAATTGTGATGTCTAAGAATCCAGTCTACCATAGCCATACAAGACACATTGCTATCAAACATCACTTCATTAGAGATGTAGTGAAGAAGAAGAAGATTCAAATCAAATATTGCAGCTCCAATGATCAAGTTGTAGACATTTTTACTAAAACACTTTCAAGGGACAAGTTTTAGTACTTTAGAGAATTATTGAGTGTCACAACAAGGAATTAAGGAAGGGTGTTAAAATTTAATTCCTTATTGTTATCGATAGTATTTATTAGTAAGTCTAGTAGTTTGTTAAGTCAAATCAAATATAGTTAGTTGTGTTTGGGTAATGTATGGTTGAATAATAAGTATGATTTCAAAATAAAAAAAATTAGAATTTGATCTTCTATTTCTTTCACCTTTCTTTCTGAGAAAAACTTTAAACTGAAACTACAGCCTTCAATAATATTAAAATAATCTTTAAAGAATAAATCTAAGTACCATAAGCATCTTATAAAATGGCGTTGGAGAAGCTAAGCACATAACAACACTGCATAAATCTTAACTCTTAACTTATTAATTATTCATCTATCAAAGCTAACAAGACAAAAAAATAAATAACACCCAACACAAAACAAGTTCCAAATTCTTTAGAATATACATTTTCTCTAAATAATAGTATAAAACTAAAGTCCTTCATAATTCTAAAATCTAACTTCAAATGATAAAACTTCAAAATTGATTGAATTAGCATGGGCAGCACAAGGTGAAGTCTTATTATGGTATTATTTATTTATTTATTTATTTTTTGAGTCGAGATGTTTAGTATATTATAACAATTATATGTGTATTTAATCTAATTTGTCCTCTTCTATGGGGTTAACTGGCTAGTCACATACTATAAATATCTCAAGTTGTTCAATCACATATCTATTGATCATATTTTTTATTTACGCATTATAACATGACAAATGCACCATTTCTTAATATATTTTGTATATATACTTAATTATGTGTCATATTTGCAATCTTATATGCGGAACACCATCATGCATATATAACATATAATATCATGAAAATAAATTTTTTTTTTCCATTTTAACATATATTATACTACATCATCTAGTGCCACATAGGCAAGAAAAATGAAAAGGATGTTTGGATCTCTTTTTCATCATAAAATCTACAAGTACAATGTTTTGTAATTTATTATACAATAATATTCTACTTAAGAGTAAGTAGGCCTTGAGCAGGGTAGAAGAAGCTTGCGAGGGGAGGCAAGGCTGTTGATATAGTTCAAAAGCCCTAACCTAATTTATCCATCTTGTGCAAACAACAAAGAATAAAACTCATTCCTTAATTTATCTATCTAATCAACCACTTTCATGACAAAATAATCCTCAATCGTCCATCCAAAAATCTTTCTATCATAGTCTTGGAACTTAACCATGGGCAGATCCAATTCCCTCATGGAACGAGGCAGGCTGGGCCGAGCGTAGTGGGATGGCTCGGGGCTGCGCATATCCGAGGAGGCGAACGATTTTGTGCACCGGAGCCGGTGCATGAAGACTTTTCCATCAGAGGAGAAGCGAACCGGGCGAGAGCGGGACGAGGAGCGACGAGCGATCGGAAAGAAAGACCCCCCCGGCTCGGGAGGTGTTTTAGTTTTTCCCTCGGCATCGCCGCTGTCGAAGCGGGACCAGATTAGGAAAGGATGGCGGTGAGTTTGGCGCCGGGGCTGTCCCGGAAACTGAAGAAGGTGCTGGAGACGCGGACGGACAACGAGGAGCTGGTCGCCTCGCTCGCCACCCTCTCCACCTTCTACACTGACAACACCCCGCAGGCCCGCCGCAACCTCAAATCCTCCATCGACCACCGCGCCCTCGCCATCAACCACCACTTCCTCCAAGCCTCCCTCCCCGCCCAGCAGGTCATCCCCCCTCCCCCTCCCATAACCCCTTGGATTAGTCTTGCCTCCGATCCAATGTTTTTCTTCTCTTCTTTTCGTAGGCGCTGGATCGAGTCGAGGAGGAGGTGAACGCCTTGGCTCAGTGCTGTGACCAGTAAGTCTTCCATCCTCTTGCTGGATCCCAACCTACCCTCACCCCATTCATCCATTCATTCATTCACAAAGCCCTCTTATATTGCTGGATCTGCACGAAATGCACCCGATGGTGTGCGTAATCGAGGCTTGACTCACTGGATCTGACCGAACCATTCACCATATTGGGATCTTTCTGAATTACAACTCATCATCTTGGAAAAAAAGTAATCTCGTTATTGTTATCGATTGAAAAAGATTGGGTGGAAACGACTTGATGGGAAATATACGTTTATTGTCGAATCGTTCGTGCGTGTTCGATTTTTCTCGGGGTGACTTTGTGATCTATGCCATGATGAACCTCGTGGAGATCTTATGAATATGTAGGGCTAAGTCTTTGTCTCTACAGGATTGCAAAGGCATTGAGCAGTTGCAGTGCGAGCACCGGGGATATTATCAGTACCACAGAGAGGCTAAAGCAGGAGCTTGAGATAACCACCCAGCGGCAAGAAATTGTGTCATTGTTTCTTCGTGATTACCAGCTTTCTAATGAAGAGGTATCCATGGAAGCTTTATGATGCTTGTAACTTATACATAGTTGTATAATGATCTCCTTTTCACTTGGATTCATGCATTATCTGCCTCTCATTTATTTAGTTAGCTAGTTGCATGTTTTAAAACTGTTTGCACATTTGCAATATTGTTTCTCTCATTGCAGATAAATGCACTAAGGGAAGAAGATTTGAATGAGAATTTCTTCAAGGCACTTTCTCATGTTCAAGAAATTCATGCCAACTGTAAGATACTACTACGAACACATCACCAGGTAGCATACTCCTTTTTTGTTGTTTACTAAATCTGAAATTTCTGGAAAGAGCCAACTTCACTGCTTGAAATCTGAACCAGATGGAAATTGGAAAGCCTGTTTTGTTTATGATAATTGTCTGGAATTTTGGCATGCAACTTGCTAAAAGGCTTCTTAAAGGCTCTCTGTGGTAGCTCAAATATATTATTTGTGAACCATCTATATCCTTGGACAGAGAATCTTGAATATGAAGATTGATCAAGGGACCGGATACTTTGTATATTATACACAAACTTGCCTCATTGCTAATTGGTAGGGAAACCCAAGGCAATCAAAATTTTATCTTTCAAGCAGTTAATCTCTTGTTTTTCATTCCTTTTTTTATCTTGAATATAATGGAATTCATAAAGTTAGGCCTAAGTAGTTGGGAGAGGGGTTATTGGTTATAGTGATGTTGTTTTCCATATTCTAATTATTCTCAAGATGGTTTGAAATTGTAACTTTTCTGCTCTGTCCTAATACTTTTCAAAATGACGTGCTCTCTTGATACCAATAATTTTTGACGATACCAAGTATATCCAAGTAGATTTTCATGTATGATATGAACTAAAACAATGTAAAAGAAAGTTACTTAGTCTCCCTATTTTTGAGGTTATTATGTTGTTGAACTGTCATTCATTTTATCACATTATTTTCTGAAAGTTTAATAGATTGAGAATGAACATTCCTGCTTGAGTAGCATATAATGTAACATTCAGGATCTTACTCAAAAATGCTAATCATCTTACTCAAAAGGCTAACCAAAAAGATATTATTCGAGTTTCTTGATCTTATATAAGTCTTCAAGATCTATCCGATATATAATTGTACTGAAACTGCACACACCAGCCTGGACTCTTTAAGATAAAATGATAATTAGCCTTGTATTTTTGTTTAAAAAGAATGTGAATTGTTGTATGGATATGCTACATTGTGTACAGAGATGCCAATTTTCTTCGTAAATGGAAATCATGATTGGTTGTGTTTTTGGCATGAATTTACCTGAATCTGTTGAACAGCGCGCTGGCTTGGAGCTGATGGATATGATGTCTGTTTATCAAGAAGGAGCCTATGAGAGATTGTGCAGGTGATACTTCCTGCATGTCATATTAGTGTTAATTAAGCATCTATAGCTTCCAAAGGCCCTCTGATTATGATTAGAAACATCACTTTCTTGTGTACTTCAAATGCTACCTTCTGATATAGAGTTTTGATTCATGGTGCTTTGAACCCTAGATATATCAATATTAGCATGTCATTGGCTTGCCATAAATGATGTAAATCAGCATCAATTGTCAATGCTGATCATGACCACATTTCAACCCTCAAGTCCCAATGTATCTTGAAGTTTATGTTCTATTTAATTCCTATAGAATAAACTTGCAGTTGAACTTCTAAGTTACACATCCATTGCTATTGGAGCCATAAATCAACATTTGATTTGCACATGAAAATTCTTAGTTAATATGATTTTCTAAATTTCATCCATATATCTCAATCAATGAATTTATGAACACCACAAAACATCCATTTTATAACATTTATTTAATTCTTGCAAGGAACTTAGTCAGCATATTGCAATTGATGGTGGAGTTCCATGTAGATTCATGCCTGAAGATTACATTATAAATGGGCTCAAACTATGTAATATTGATTTCTAAATTTCATTGATAAATTTTATTTTAATATATTTTTATAGTGTTTATTTAATTTCTACAATAATAAACTTGTGGCATGGGCATCTTAACTTGTGCCTCAATGATTTCAGCCTATTGCAATGGAGGCTGTACTTCAATGTTGCTTCATGCCTGAAAAGTTACGTAAAAAAAGGCTCTAACTACGTAATATCAATTTCTAAAAATTTCATCAATATGAATGCATCTTCTCAACTCAACTCATCTAAGCCTTTTATCTACTATATGGGGTCGGTTGCATGAATCTGCTTCCTTCACTCTACTTTATTCAGGACTAAGTCGACACTCAAATATGGATGCATCTTAATAAATGAAATTGCAAACACATGGAAAAAATCTCATTCTTGTATCAATTCTATAACATCTGTCTATTGAAATAAATGTACATGAAAACTTGTTTTTTTTCACTTATACAGGTGTGCTTGAGCATGTATCTTGTTTCATTTGTTTGTTGCAGCTCTTTCTTGAATTAACTTAACATATAATAATACTCATTAAAATTAAAATTTCTATTTTTTAAATAGAAAACAACATGTTGTGTGCTTGAAATTTTAAAACTTGAGCCAAGCTTGCCGAACTTGCTTCTGCATAGGATGCTCCCACCCACTCTTTCTCTGTTGCAGGAACCAAGTCAACATGGTTTCGTACCCCATTATGTAAGGTTTTTGACTATGTAAAGCCAGGGCTGCAAAAACTAAACATGTATATGAATGCTTTTAATATGATGAGGGTGGATTAATTTGAAATGAACCTTTAAAGGGTCATCTGATGGTTTACTATCCTTCAAAAAAAAAAAAGCATTTTATAAGAAAGTTATGATATAAGCTTCTGATGGCAGAAGAACATAAGGACTCTCTTAAGAATTTAGAATAGTGCCAGTGGTGGATATAGTGAGAGGGGACTTTGAGATTTGTTTGGCCAATTTCAGCTAGAGATTTTCCAAGTCATATGGGGTCTTGAACTTAGGTTAAAGGTTTGAAAAATAGACGGACCAATGCCAACTTTATTGGAAGTGGAGAAAAAAAATCCGTTTTGGAGGATTCCGCCCTGATGATGATAAATAGCAAAGTAAGATCCATAAAGCTGATTTATTGGACAACACAAGGTTTGTTTATGCTCAGATGTGTCATCATTCATCAATGTGTGTGACAGAATACTTTGTATAATTTTTTAGGTGGGTCCAGGCAGAGTGTAAAACATTGGGTGATAGTGATACTCCTGAAGCTAGTGATCTTTTGAAGACGGCTGTTCGATGCCTAAAAGAAAGGCCTGTTCTTTTTAAGTACTGTGCAGAAGAGGTATGCAATAGTATGTGAACATTTGACTGGTATTTCTTTATTTCATTAACAAATTTACTGATGCACAACAATTTGCCTATCATTAGGTTGCAAATATGAGACACCATGCATTATTTAGACGATTTATAAGTGCTCTGACACGAGGGGGACCTGGAGGGCTTCCAAGACCTATTGAAGTGCATGCTCATGATCCTTTACGTTATGTAGGTGATATGTTGGGATGGTTACATCAGGTATGCATCTTCTCTTCTATTTTGGATCTCAATTTTAATTCCTGCAGATGTGCTGATGTGCCAATGTTTTCTTTATGAGAAGGCTCTGGCATCTGAGAGAGAACTTGTACTCTCATTGCTTGTTCCGGATGCAGTGACTGATACTGGACCTACTGCTCACCGATTTTCCAAACATGCTGAAAGTAATTCTGCAAAAACAGAGCCTGATATTACCTTTGTTCTGGATAGAATATTTGATGGGGCATGTCGACCATTCAAAGTTAGAGTTGAGCAAGTTTTGCAGTCTCAACCTAGCCTTATAGTTTCCTTTAAATTGAGTAACACATTGGAGTTCTACAGTTATACAGTGAGTTGTGATCTGTTTCCGTTGTATTTATCAATGTAATGTTTCTGTTGTATTTTCAATGTTATGTTTCCATGGTCCTTTTTTGTTAAACCTAGAGATGGCACCTGAGACGACCAGAATTTATCTTACATATGAGTTTTTATACTTTGTAGATTGCAGACTTGTTGGGAATGGAAACAGCTCTCTGCAATACACTTTGGTTACTCAAGGTTGCTGCTCAGCAGACTTTCTTTAGTATTTTGAAGACACGAGGAGAAAAACTTTTGAGGTATCCTCCCCTGGTTGCAGTTGACCTATCCCCACCACCTGCAGTAAGAGAAGGAGTGTCTTTGTTGCTTGAGCTTATTGATACCTACAATAGCATGATGGTTCCTGCTTCTGGCAAAAAGCCTGACTTTAATCCTGTGATTACTGCTTTACTTGATCCTATAGTTCAGGTATGCTTGTGCTTTTTCTGAAAATGAAATGCTTGCTCTGCTAAATCTTCAAATTCACATTGTTTAGGCATACATACTGATATATAATCTGTTAACACACAATAATGCAAATAATGTCAACAGAGTTGCTCTACTTTAAATTAAGCATGCAATTTTGGTTATTTTGCATATAGCACCCTGTAATATTGCATATTTGCTGGAAAGTCCATCCCTTGTTCAGATTACAAAATGGCATAAGAAAATCCTTGATAATTAAAATAAAACCTTTAGTGGAACTAAATCCTTCCCATTAGCTTAATTCCCAAGTTAATTTATTTGTGGACCATGGAATTTGATTGAGTTTTGAATTTTAATATGGTTTTTCGGCTTATTATTTGTCTCTTGGATAATGCATTTCCCAGGGGTACCGAGTACCCTCTCCCCCTGCTTATCTTTTTTCTCCTGCTTCTCTTTTTGGTCTTCCTATACTCTAGATTCTTTCCTAGTATATAGAACCATTGGGTGTTTCTTTATCATTTCATGACTTGTGTTGCATGACCAAGAATTCAGGTCTTCCTACTTGTCCATTGGTCTTCTGAATTTCATGATGGATCAAGGTTGTCAAATTGCCTAGGTGGTGTTAAGCATTGTCGACTCTTTTATAGGCAAAGGTGGAGAACTTAGGTGGCTAAGCAGGTGCCAAAGTAAAAAAATTAAAATTAAAATTATAAAGATAATGAAATTGCATGTTTTCATATATAGTCACATATAACTCATAAAAAGCACATCAAAGTACGTTATACTGATAAATACTAAGGTTGACTACTTAGGTTATGCAGTACTTCAATCTTTAATTTAATTACGTCGGTTTTATATGATACTTTTTCTATTAAGTCGTTGAAAGTATTTTAACAGTTCTTTTAACCATAACACATTCAAGAATCTCCTCATATCTAAAGGGAACACGTTATAAATGGACTGAACTTTCTGTTCAAGCAAATAGAGAATTAGTCAGAAAAATTAATGCCTTAAATAATCAACGAGCAAGGTGCCTACATGTGATAAAGGTGACCCCTGAGCAGCTAGGTGCTTGTTTAGGCACCAACCTAGGTGTTTGGGCGGCCTCCTTGCTTGAAGGCCTAGAAAGTTCTAGGTGCCTAAGTGTATGGCTTGTCTAGGTGCCTAGCTGGCTTTCTTGTGACAACTGGCAGATCCCATTTTTCTCCAGAAATGCCTTTGCAAGATGCTCAATGCCAAACTGATTGCTGGATTTGATGTCTTGATCCAAATTTGAATCAGTGCCGGATCTAAATTGGATCTAAATTGGGCTATCCTGAATCATTGATGGCCTTGGATAACCAACCAAAATGTGGGCCCCATAGTGTCAGATGCTGCATGCTGACCTTGACCATGATGCAGTAGTATGAACTCAGAAACATCCAGACATTGAACATGATAAAAGGTTTCTCCCATGGTGAGTTAATTATGCATCACGTCCTCCTCACCCCTTTGGCCACTTCCAATTTACTTGTAATACTTGGTTATTTTGATGCTTTGGTTGTTTTCTTCCACATTTTTAAAGCTGCATTACAAGTCATTTGGTGTAAGATTATAATTAGGAATTTAGTATCAGTTTACAATAAACCAAATTTGTCAGTAGGATTTGAATTAGAATGAATTTAGTCTAACAAAAGACAATGTTTAGGAATTAAATATTGTCCAATCTAATGTTGTACAAAATTAATTACCCAAAATATTTTTTTTACCTATATGTTTGGGGTATGATAGAATAATAACTATTGTTAAAATGACAATAGGAGAAACTAGTGAATTTTTAATTACTGTAAGTTTACATCAAGGGTCTACCCTAAGTTCGTATCTTTTTGCACTAGTTATGGATGAATTAACCAAACATATTCAAGATGATATCTCATAGTGTATATAATTTCCAGACGATATGGTGTTGATGGATGAAACTAAACCTGGAGTAAATATTAAGCTAGATATTTGGAAAGAGACTTTAGAATCTATAGGTTTTAAGATTAGTAAAACTAAAACAAAATACATAAAATGTAATTTTAGTGAAAGTAGAAATATAAATGAAAGATAGTGAAGACTATAAGTCAAGAAATACCAAGGAGTGAAAAATTTAGATAGTTGAGATCAATTATCCAGCAAGAAGGTGAAATAGGTGAAGATGTGAATCATAGAGTTAAAGTATGATAGATTAAGTGAAGGAATGATTCGGGAGTATTATATGATCGACGCATCCCATTACAATTAAAAGAAAAATTTTATAAAACCGCTATTAGGCTAGCTATGCTATATGGAACAAAGTGTAGGGCAATACTAAAATAATATGTGAATAAATTAAGTGTAGCAGAAATGCGCATGTTAAGATGGGTATGTCGTACAACTTTAAAAGATAGAATTATAAATAAACGTATATAAGAAATGATAGGAGTAGCTCTAATTGAAGATAAAATGATAAAAAACCAATAAAGACCTTTAAATGTTCTAGTTAGAAAGAGTGATCTTTTAACAGTCCATGATACTGATAAAGATAGAGGTAGAGGTAAACCTAAATTAACATCGACAAAAATAATTAAGAAAGATGTAACTATTTGTAATTTGAATATCGACTTAGTCCTGAATAGAGTAGAGTGGAGGAAGCAGATTCACGTAGTCGACACCATGTAGTTGGGAAAAAGGCTTAGATGAGTTGAGTTGAGTTGAGCATGTTTGGGGTAGCTCGAATATTCAGAGCAAGGGCAGTGTGCTTTATCAAGGCGCTTGTCTTTAATTTCCTGTTATGCCTTTACAGTTTTTGAGGGTGTTAAAGAGTTATTGGTCTTTTCCCCTTTTTTTTAACCTTTATTTATTATAAGGAAGAAGATTTTTATCTAATCTGAGTCTATTATTGGGATTGTTTCTTCACTGTAATATCATTTTATGAATATCATGTAAATTTTTTTTTTTAGATTTGAATATGTTATGAAGATTGCAATTTTTTTGATTTTGGAGGGTGGGGCATGAGGAATCGAGGGTGAGGGAGTGAGGTTTTCCTGTAAAAGGGGAATTTATTAGTTCTCTTCAATGATGTTTATTATCTTCTTCCACTAATCAGACTCCACTAGCAGTATAAGAACATGTTAAATGATTTGAATCACCTTGCTAAACCCCTGCCAGTGTGAACTGATGCTTTTTTTCCTATGTAGAAAATATCTGTGACAAAGCCAGCTGTTATCTATTAATCTAGTTTCCTTAGGAATCGTTAATTGTGCTTCCTTTATTTATAAAGAAAATTCTCTTTATTAGCCCTTAATTCACTCAGTTATAGATATGAATTTATGTGATGATATATTTGTAGATGTGTGAGCAAGCAGCAGAGGCTTACAAGTCTAAAGGAGCGCATTCAAGGAGAAGTAGAACAAGTTCTGATTTAGGCCCAAGCAATAGAGACTCTATTTCAGTTGATGCGATTCTAGCCAAGAGCAATTCCCCAGTAACTCAGGTTAGAATATGCAAATTTTATATCTATTTATTTATTTATTTTCACGTTGCAAATTTTATATTTGTTTATTTTTTTTTTCACTTTGTATCCTCCAGCAATAGTATTTTAAGCATGTTATCTGAGATTAATGTATACTTGTTTCTTGAGTGGCAAAAGGAAGTTACTTGTTTTTACGGTTCTTATATTTTGTCAAACTTTTCTTATTTTCAAGTTTCAATATAACACCAAGTGCTTTCATGATTATATTCTGTCTGATTACAGAGTACTGAGAGTTCATCCAAGATCTACCTCATCAACTGCTTGTCAGCTATTCAGCAACCATTGGTAGGGCAAGAAGTTGCCGCAAACTACGTGAATAACCTCAGCTCAATGATTGAGATGCATCTCAGCATGCTTGTGGAGAAAGAAGTGGATGCCATTCTGAGGAGTTGTGGGCTGTTGAACAAGATGTCTTTCATCCAAAATGATGCTCAGAGCGCCGAGCCCAAGGCCTTAGTAGAGGTAGAGGAGATGTCTGTGCCGGTGCTTTCTGAGTGCTTAAGAGCATTCTTCGGACTTGTTAGTGGAAATGAAGGTTCACTTCCAGAGTTTGAGCAGTTGCAAGTTCCGAAATTGCGTTCTGATGCATGCATCCGTGTGGCGAGGGCACTTGCAGGAGCTTATGAGCGCCTATACAAAGCAGTCACTGACCCTAAGAATTGTTACCCTGACCCTAGGTCCCTGGTTAGGCATTCACCTGATCAGATAAGAACCATATTGGAAATCTGAAGCTCTTTGCCGTACGCATGGTTGTGCATTTGTATCCTGCCGATTCTTTCCGCTACTTTGTTAAACTTTCATTCTGTAAGCTTTATAGTCGATACAGCTTCCAGTACCGTCTCTGTATCTAGTCTTTGTTTATTTTATTGAGATACATTGTCTCTTTTTATTTATTTTTTTTTTTTGTTACAAACGGACGATCACATCAGTCTAGCGTGAGTCAAGTCCGACATATTAGAATACAAAATCTGAGATTAAATTATGGGACATAAATCATTCGGCCTTCAAGACCAAGAACCAGAATGATGGGCAATCCGGGCAGCTATCGAGTCAGCCGTTGAGTTAGCTTCCTGGTAAATATGCTGAAACTGGACACTATAAGCTTGATGGAGCATAGACCTGATGTCACATAACAAAGGGTTAATAGGCAAAGGGTCATCCAAGTCCTGTCGGAGCGAATGCACCATAGTAATAGAGTCTCCCATGATAATAAGACGGTGAATGCCCAGACTGCGGATAGCGTAAGATATGTTAGCCCACGCCATATATAACTCAGCTAGCGGTACTAACAGGTCAAGAGAACCAAATCCACTAGCCGCAAGCATCGATCCATCCGAGCCACGGATCACAAAAGCTGAACTAGCCAGACGACCTTGAACATTGCCATCAAAGTTGATTTTGACAGACCCTAGTGGGGGGAGTTCCCGGGAAACAAAGACTGTACGTCGGTGAGCTGTCGAGGCAGCAGGGGAATCTCAGATACTAGGTCTATTAGCATCAAGGCCTGACTGGTGAAACATGTACTCAGTAGAGAGGGATAGAGCTGTCCTAAGAATCATGTGGGGAGGGTCACTCACATCAGAAAAAATTTGCCTATTCCAAGACGGCCAAACCTTATGAGCAATATAAGCAGCCGTAGAGCTCAACCGATGGGTGCCCCTCCGCACATCCTACCGAATCACCCTTAGAAAAGAAATACGACATGGGCCGCTACTATCACCCCAGGAATGATAACCTGCTATCTGCCAGACCAATTGACTCTGTCACAAGTAAAAATAGCATAATCAACAGTCTCCTCCTCCAGCCCGCATAAAGGGCACGTAGGCTGGATCGTCATACCCTACCCGAGAGCAGTGAGCAAGTAGGAAGGCAGTCCCAAGCCATCTTCCAAATGAACAGCCGCACTCTGTGGTGAATAGGAAGCTTCCAAATCCAAGAGACATTCAGCATTTGCCTAGACTGTGGCCTATACTCCTGTATAAGATCCCTAATCGGAGCACGAGTCGTATAAGATCTCCTCCATAGTCTGATGTCCGATGCATAGTCCGATATAAGAGGGATGGAAAGAATACGCCGGGATAGCTCCGCCCTGAAGAGAGTGGCGACACGGGAGGTATGTCAGTCTGTGTGATCCTGAGCAATTAAGTCAGTAACTCTCATGCCACTAGCAATATCAGTGCTGACGAAGGTAGGCCATCGAGACAATGGAAGATCAGCCAACCACGTATCCCTAAGCACATCAACAGAAGCACCATCACCAATCATTCATGAGACATGAGATAGCATAGCCGGAGCATGATGACACACCTCTTTCCAGAAGAAAGAGTAGGCATAAGTAGGCTGGGGAGGTGTATAAGTGGTTCAATCTCCATACTTAGCATGCATAAACGAGCTCCACAATCAGTCTGGATCAAGCAAGAATCTCGTCGTGTGCCTACCAGTCAATGCCTCACTTCTCACAGTGAGGGACTGGATCCCAAGACCTCCCTCCGAAATCGGCATACAAACAATATCCCATGCCATCAGGTGGATCCGTGACCATCCTGCATCGATCCCCAAAGGAAGTCTCTAAACCATCTCTCCATCCGCCTCAAGCAAGTCACCGGAATGGCTGCAATAGATAGAATATAGAGGGGAAGAGAAGTGAGCACAGAGCGAATAAGGGTGAGCCTGGACATCATAGATAACCCTGTGACCTGCCATCCATCCAATCGAGCACGGACTCGGCGCTCAAGATCAAGGAAATCAGAACACCACGGCCGTCTCCCCGTAATAGGAATACCTCGATAGGATAGCCGATCAGCCTGAGCAGAGATCCCCAAAATTCGCTTAATGGTCTTCCTCAAAGAAGGGTTGGTCTTCGGACTGAAGCAAATCATGGATTTTTCTAGATTAACTTTCTATCCAGAAGCCCTACAGTAAGACTGAATAATTGAAGCAAAAGTTGTAGCATTACTAATAGTGGCCCTCCCCAACAGGATACAGTTGTCAGCTCTCTTTTATTTTCTTGATACTTGGTCCATTAACTTTTTTATTTTCTTGATACTTGGTGCATTATTAACTATTTTAACCTTTCTCAAGTTTCTGTAAGACATGTGGAGGGTTGCCCATGTTGTATTTGGGAACATTGTGATATTCCCTTGAGTCAGGCTCTTCTGCATTCTGATTTGTGATTAAATTTTATGGAAACTATATTATTAATTGATATATTTTTTTAAAAAAATATTTACTATGTATATTTTAAAAGAACCTATTGATCTGCCCTATGTCTATTGAGAATAATCTCCCACTCTCAACCTTGTTATAGAATCTTTTCTTTTTTGCTTCTTTCAATCAACTTTCAAATGAAATCAAATTAATATTATAAAAGATGGACTTGATATATGATAAAGGAAAAAAAATTTAAAAGATTACTGTAATTGGGGAGCTGCTATATACACCACAAAAATTGCTCTTTACATCTCAAAATTTTAAAATTTTTTAAATTACTTTACATAGCTACAAAATTTCTTTTTACACCCTCTCAAATTTTAAAAATTTTAAAATTATCCTCACACCCCATTCCTCTTGAAAGTTTTTCTGAAAAAGACTAAAATTATTCATTCAGTTCTATTTTATAAATGTTTAGCATACATGATTAAATAGGATCAGGGCAGTAACAAATCCTTAACTGACTTCCTAATTTTCAGCAAAAGAATTCAGATCCTATTAACCAAATTTTATTCAATCCCTCATTTTCAGCTAAAGAATTCAGATCCTATTGACCCAAATTTTATTGAGAAAAAAAGAAAAAAATAGATGTCACTAAAAAAGAAAACTAGAAATCAAGAAAAAAATAAATCAGGAAAAAAATTTCCTAACTTTCTGACACTTCCCTTCAAGTTGTTGAGTAGATATCAATCAACCTCAACTTGCTTATACAAATATCAAAGTTAGGTTTAAACATCCCCTTAGTAAGAATGTCAGCTATCTGTTGTGAAGTTAGAACAAACAGTATGCAAATGATTCCTTCCTCGAGCTTCTCTTTTATGATATGTCTGTCTATTTCAATGTGCTTGGTCCTATCATGTTGAGCAGGATTGGGAGCTATGCTAATTGTAGCTTTGTTGTCGCAATATAGCTTCATTGGTTTACTTATTGGTATTCGTAACTCAGTTAAAATATGTTGCAGCTATAACAACTCGCACACTCTATTAGCCATAGCCCTAAACTTTGCCTCTGCACTACTTCTAGCTATAACATTTTGTTTTTTACTTTTTCAAGTGACAAGATTTCCCCACATATAGGTACAATACCTAGATGTTGACCTACGATCCGTCTCGGATCCTGCCCAATCTGCGTCTGTGTAAGCTTCAATACTTCTTTGTTCATTCTTTTTGAAAAACAAACCTCTTTCTGGTGAGGATTTTAAGTACCTCAAAATTCAGTAAACAACTTCTAAGTGTTACTTATTTGGTGAGTGCATAAATCGACTGTCAGGCTAATTGCAAAAGCAATATTAGGTCTAGTATGGGACAAGTAGACAACTTCCCAACTAAGCGTTGATATTGAGAATTTGAGATCGGTTAACTTCCTCTTCTTCATTGCTTTTACCAAACTTTATATTCAGATCAATTGGGGTATCCACAGGCCTACATCCACTAATTCCAGTCTCATTTAATAAGTTCAAGATGTACTTTCATTGGGATACATATATTCCCTTCTTTGATTGAGCAATCTTCATCCCTAAGAAATACTTGTGGGCTCCTAGAAAAACATATTTTTTGGAAATGGGATCATAACACCGATATCCTTTGTGTTGGTGCATATCCTAGAAAAACATAATTTGTGGCTCATGGATCCAGTTTCCCTCGGGTTTTGTTATTGTTATGCACAAACACCACACATCTAAATATCTTGATGGGTAAATTTGTTGTAAGTCGAGAAAGTAGGATATTGCTTATGAAAAACTTGTAACAGAGTTTGAAAGTTCAAGATTTTTTAGAACATTCGGTTAATATGATAGGTCGTTGTAAGGATTGCATCCCCTCAAAGTATTTTGGCACATTTTTTGAAAATAATAAAGCACATTCTAAGATGTTTATTTTTTCTTACAGCAATCACATTCTGTTGGAAAGTATCATTACAAGAACTGTGATGAATAATCCCTTTTTCAAGAAAAAGAATGTCCCAAAATTCTATTGAAATATCCTTTGCCATTATCACTCTGAATCATTTTAATGTTTTTTTGAAATTGGGTATGAATTATATTGCAAAAATTCTTAAATATTTCTTCTACTTCTGATTTTTCTTTCATCAAATATACCCAACTTACCCTACTATGATCATCAATAAATGTAACAAATCATTTTTCCTGAAAGTGTGGGAGTCCTTGATGGCCCCCACACATCACTATGTATAAGAGTGAAAGGTTCGGTTGGTTTATATGGATAAAGATGATAGGTAGAACGATGTAGTTTAGCCAAGACACAGATTTTACACTGAAATCATGAAGGATTTTATTTCTGAAAAAACTTGGAAATAATCAGTTTAAATATAAAAAATTTGGATGTCCTAATCTATAATGCCATAATAAAATCTTTTGATCTTGCGAGTCAAATATAGACTTAAAATAACCTTTTTGAACATTCTTACTTAGTGTTGATCTAGCTTCAAGGAAATAAAGGTCTCCATATTCCCTAGCATTACTTATCATCTGCCCTGATACTATTCCTAAAATTCACATTGATGGATAAAAATTAGCTCGACATTCTTGATCATTTGTTAATTTACTTATGGACAATAGATCACAAGAGAACCTAGGGATATGAGAACATTATAGAGAGTTAAGAAAGGTGAAAATTTTATTGAACCAACTTCTGCTATTACTAGTTGGCAATGGCCTATGATGGTCCGGGGCGGCCTCTATCGGTTTCTGTCCCCGTTAGGAAAAATGTCCCTATTTCCTACCCCATTAAGTTGTTATAGTTAACGGGGCAAGGATGGGGATATTCTGTCAGGTAAACGGGTACCCACTGAGTACCCATTTGACTGTTTATATAAAAAATAAAATTATTTTATTAAATTTATAATTTATTAAAAAATTATAAAAATAATAATTTAAAAAGTTAGATGGAGCTCTTTGAATTAAATTCTAACAACTATTCATTACCTTTTTGAATTAACTCTCCCTCAATCTGACTTGCCGAGTTTATTGAAAGTTGAAACATTTGATGGGGCTCGGAATCCAACATAAGAGTGCTAGCGTTGTTATAAAAGAAAGAAAAGCATGCTAAAGTTTTCAAATGATATTTTAAAAAAATCCACTTTTTATGGGATAAGGAAGAAGATAATGAAAAGTGAGAAAGAAAATAACTAACAAAGAAAAAAAATCCAAAAATGAAGATTTTCAACGCAACAACTGCAAAAAAAAAAGAATAAATTCAAAATTTAAAGAATGTTGACAACAAGCCAAGGATGTAATTAAAGATATTTTAAGAAACAAAAAATAAAGAAAAAAGATGAGCATATCATAGAGAAAGGAAAAAAAAGGTGTTGGCTAGAAAAGGCATCGGTAGGGTAGCGATTGGTGAAGATAGACGATGGAGCTATGGTCTAGCTTTGATATTCAGAACTTCTGATCGGCTGCGTGAAAGAAGGAAGAGCAAAAGACAAGAAGAATAGATTCAATCATATTTTACTATATATTTTTTAAATTTTTAATATTTAATATATTAATATATATGTAATTTAAATATATTATATTAAAGCTAACGAGGATAGGGATGGGTAAATGGGGATGGGGTGGAGAATACTATCCCCCATTTAGTCGTTAATAAGTAATCCCCATTACTCGTTAAGCCGTTTAGACCAGAGATTTCCCGATATGTTAAAAATGATATCGGTTGGGTAAACGGCCAAATCAGAAGAATTGTCATCCCTAGCTATTGCCAAAAAAGACCCATCGATAATTCTTATTTTTCTATTTCTTATACATGGACTATAGGATGAGAATAATTGATAATAACTTGTCATGTGATCGGTTGCACTAGAATCAATGATCTACATGTTTTGAGAATCTATTTTGATACTATAAAAGGCAATATTCAAAGGACTATCTTGGTGAGCTAAAGAACTGGAAGGATTTATTGAGAATTATGAAGATTTTAAAAGTTTGTATAGGTGCTCCAGTTGATCCTTCATGAAGGGAAATGCCCTTGAGTTGACAGCTTGCTCCTTTTGAGTCGTCGGTTGTGGTTTGAAGAGCACGTCCTTCTGGTTTTTTTTTCAATTTATCGTTTTTCCATGTAATTTTCAGCACGTTTCTCTTGTATGCCATGATTTTTTTTACAATGGTCACACCATAGTTTCCTTTGCCTTTCTTTCTTCCTTTTAATACTCTGTGTTGCCAAGACAGAATTTTTAGGTTCAGCGTTTGCAGCGGTTGTTGAGCCTCTTGATATAATGTTCTTCCTTGCTTCTTTTTGTCTCACTTTAGAGAAGATCTTCTGCCATGAAGGAGTCGCCATCTTTCAGAAATATGGAAAATAGATTTTCTGGAGAGAACCAAACTAGAACCATGGCTCTGATACCATGAAAGTTTTTCTAGTAGAAGACTAAAATTTATTCATTCAATTTGTTTCACAAATGTTTAGCATACAAGATTAAATAGGACTAGGGCAACAATAAACCCTTAATTGACTCCCTAATTTTCAGCAAAAGAATCCAGATCCTATTGATCCAGATTTTATTCAATCCTTCATTTTCAGCTAAAGAATCTAAATCCTATTGACCCATATTTTATTGAGAAAAAAAATAGATCTCATTAAAAAGAAAACTAGAAATCAAGAAAAAAAATAAATCAGAAAATAAATCTCCTAACTTTTTGACACCCCTTTTTCTCTCCACACCCGTTCTTCCTACACTCATCCCCTTTCCCTTCCCAACCAAGAGGCTTCCGTTCCTCCCCGGCGAGAGGCGGCGACAAGAGGCTCCTGTTCTCCCCCATTCATCGGCATTCAAATCGATTATAAGCAAACCCTCCATCCTCCCCCATTTCCTAGTGCAGAGGCTCCTTGGCGGTGAGTACCGACGACCCATTCAATATTTTTCGGCCTGATCATTGGACTGTTCGGCTTGCCCAGGCCAAATAATCTCAGAATGTTTGACCTGGTCAGGTCAAACAATCTTGGAATGTTTGGCCTGGTCAAGCCGAACAATCTTGGAATGTTCGGTTTGACCAAGCCAAACAGTCATAGAATGTTTGGCCTATTGTTGCGTAGCTTCTATCGAGATCAGGTGCGTAAGGGAAGATGGAGAAGAAAAAGAATAGATGGATATAGAAGAAAAACTGAAAAAGAGAATGCCTTTATTTCTTGGTCTTTGGTCTATCCAGTTACATTCAGAGAGAGCCTTAAATAATCATTCATCTTGGATGATAAAACTTTTTAGCACCAGCCCTTAACCAACTCCCTAACAAACTCCCTAAAATATGGAAGCCTATCCAGAAAACTTGAGCCCAATCCCCATGGACCCAATCCCATAACCTACAATTAGGTTATTAAACATTCTCTCAAAAAACTCTTTTCTTAGCCATGCAAGAAAGCACTCAAACCCAAGTCCATGTACACCCATGACTCACATGCTCTCTATTCTTAGGTCACAAGCTGACCCAAATGACTTAGGAACCTAAGAACTTATGTAACCTAAGCTCTCAAACCTATGTGACTCTTTTGTACTTTGAATGTGCCACACCTGATGTCAGGCCGAATAACATATATATGTTTGGCTTGATCAGATCGAACAGTGTTACTATTCAGTCTGATCATGCCAAACATGTATTAAGGGATCTAAAAAAAAATCTATTTCATATTTTAATCTTGTGTTAATGCTGGTTAATTAATGTCATGTTCGACATTTCATGATTGAAAGGAGCATGATTCGGCAAAAAAAACTAAAAAAGAGGTAAAAATATGAATCTTTGCGTTTGTTAAATTTTTTAAATCGCTAATTACTTGTTCATTATTGAAATGAAGGTTCAAATCTTTTTAAATAAGGGGTTTATATGAGTTTAATGGATTGAAAGAAATGAGAGGTTGAAAAAAAAAATGAAACGGTGAGGAAAAAGGTAAGGATTAAGGATGGAATGTATAATAGAATAAATTAAATATTTTATTTTTTTAAGTATGAATGTAAAAAATAATTTTTATGTTATATATAGAAATCGTGTAGCCTCAGCACATAAAGCGAGAGCAGCTTTTCGTATGTGCTTTTCTATATTCTTTTCCATTGAATCATTGATAAGCTTTTATGGCACCGAACAAGCAGCTGTTAATTTTCTGGAAACATGTACTTTCATCCATGGGGAACTAAAAAGACGACTGCATAGTCTGCATTGTTTGCATTATTTTTTATTTTTTTTTTTTTTTTTTACAGATAGACGATCATATTTGTCTAGTACAAATTTGCTCAGAAAAATTAGAATACATTATTTGCTGTAACAGAGAAGGGTAGAAGTCTTCTGGCTTTCAAATTCACGAACCAGCATGCTGGACCACGGACGAAGCCACCCAGTTCACCGCATAATTAGCTTCACGATAAATATGGCGGATCTAGGCGCATTCAACCTCCTGCAGAATAGACCAAATATCCAAAATAATCGGGTTAGCAGGGCCATAATGACAACTCTCCTTCTGAAGCCAAGAGATGACCGACCTGGAATCACCCTCAACAAGAATCCTCTGGGCATGAAGAGTCCGGACAGCATAAGAAATATCGGCCCAAGCCGCAAGAAGCTCAGACATAGGGACGGAGGAGTCGAGAGAACAAAAACCTCCAGCTCCCAGCAGCTCACCATGTGGACCACGGATGACGAAAGCAGAGCCAGCCGCTCGACCTCGGACACTTCCATCAAAGTTGATTTTGACAAACCCTGGGGGCTCCCAAGAAATAAAAACCGTATGCCGGTTCGCTGCCAAGGCAGCAGGGGAGCCCCAGAGGCCAGAGACGTCAGAACCAACACGGGCACAGTCCGCCACCAGCGATCGAATCCGCCTGACAATCCTGGGGGAAGAAATGTGATCATCTGTGAAGAGGAGCTGGTTTCTCGAAAGCCATATCTGATAAGCTGAGACAGCCCAAAGACCACTTTTATGAAGAGATCCTCTACGCAGATCAAGAAAAAAAAGTGGAGCGAGGGGATCCCATATCATCCAACCTGACTGGATAACCCACCATGCGCCATATCTGTCTAGCTCTGGGGCACATGAAGATAGCATGCTCAGCAAACTCCTCCTCCAACGTATAAAAAGGGCATGACGGCTGAATCAACAAACCCCTCCGAGAGAGAAGGGCACAGGTTGGAAGACAGTCCCACAGAAGCTTCCAAATAAAAAGCTGCACCCTAGGGAGAATGGGAAGCCTCCAAATCCACGCAGCATCCACCGATCTCTCCAGCACCGGCCTGAAAATCGCCATCAAGTCCCTGGTGGGAGCCCTAAAGAGACAGGAATTCTGCCAAAGTCTGGAGTCAGTAACCCGGCCAGGAGTAAGAGGCATCGAGAGAATATGCCTAGAGAGCTCCATCCCGAAGAATCAGGTCACCGAGGGGGCATGCCAGGCAGGGGGATCCAAGGTGATCAAATCCTTAACCCTTAATCTGGGAGGGATATCAATACTGATATATGAGGGCCATCGTGAGAGAGGAAGTTCGGAAATCTAGGTATCTTCCAAGACATCTATCAATGATCCATCTCCAATCATCCATGAAATATTACACAGAATAGCCTGACCGAACCGACAAACTTCCCTCCAAAAGAAGGAGCATCCCCGAGGCGGCCTGATGAGAGAAGCCACCGTCCAGTCCGAAATGAGGCGGGGGATCACCAAACTAAGGCGGCGAGCTAAAAGCTGAGCACAGACCTTATATAGAGTAGTACAAAGACTAATAGGTCGAAAGTGCTGTGGTCGGGAGGCATCCGTTCGCTTGGGCACCAAAGAAATAAAGGTCTGGTTCCAGTCCGCAGGAATGTGTTTAGATTGGAACACTAACTGAATTGCCTGAGTCACCTCCTGCCCAACAATGTCCCAATAGTGACGGTAAAAGAAAGGCGGGAACCCATCAGGCCCAGGGGCCTTATCCGGTCCAAGCTCCCAAAGGACCGCCTTGATCTCTTCCGCTGTAATAGATCTGACAAGCCTGATGTTTTCAACGGAAGAGACCTTCCCAGAGTCCGGAACCAACGTAACCGGGACCCCCTCTCCTGAGGTCTCAGCCCACCTGGACTGAAAAAAATCAAGAAGCATATCCCTGATAGAGTGGATGTCCTCCTGAATATTCCCCTCATCATTAACTAATCTCCGGATCCTGTTCGCTGCACGCCGCTTCAAAGTTGCCTGATGAAAGAATCTGGTATTGCGATCACCATCACGAATCCACTGAAACCTGGACCTCTGCCACCAATAGACCTTCTGCTGATGAAGGAGAGAGTGATGCCGAGCAAGCTTATCCTGAAGCAAAGAGAGATCAGAGTCCAGCAAAAAACCATCAAGGTCTTCCTTAGTCTGAATGTCACAAATCTCTTTTTCCATCAGTTCAATTTGCCTAAACAAATCCCCCAGCTCCCGCCTATTCCATCTGGATAATTTATGCCTGGCCATCTTAAGACGGCGCGATAACCCATAAACAGCATTGCCCCTGACAGAAGATGCTAGATCTGTGAAATAATCGTACGAGCAGCAGAGTGGGCAGTCCAAAACTACTCAAATCTAAACTGCTTACGCTGGTACTGGTCAACCTCCGTGGATATCAGAATAGGGCAATGATCGGAAGCAATCCTAGAAAGATGGGTGACTGTAGCCGCAGGGAACAATTGAAGCCACTGAGCCATTGTCATAGCTCTGTCCAGCCTCTCCCAAACACGAGCAGAGCCCTGACGATTATTGCACCAGATAAATTGGGGTCCCGAGTACCCCAAGTCCAACAATCCAGTTGAAGCAATGAAAGATCTAAATTCACTGATGTCTGAGTATTAGTTACCCGTCTACCCCCCTTTTCTCATTTGCCTTAGTAATGCAGTTGAAATCACCCGCAATGATAGAAGGAAGACCATGAGCAAGAAGGGAGCTTAACTCAGACCAAAGGACTCTTCTCTCTCGGAAGTCCATGCTGGCATAAACCGCCGATAGAATCCAGGGGTCAGAGGATCCCTCTGAGACAAGAAGGCTAATCTACTGGCTGCATTAATGAAAAGCATCAATCGAGACAGCAGAGGTACGCTAGATAGCCAAAATACCACCTGATATGGCTGACTACGCTGTTAGAATGAACGGCAAAGATAGCGGCAGCTGACGGGAGCTATATCAACCCCCGGGACCTACCTCTCGGTCTCGGGGCACATGAACAGTATATCAACCCCCGGGACCTACGTCTTGGTCTCGGGGCACATGAACAGTACATCAACCCCCGGGACCTACCTCTCGGTCTCGGGGCGCATGAATAGTACATCAACCCCTGGGACCTACCTCTCGGTCTCGGGGCGCATGAACAGTATATCAACCCCCGGGACCTACCTCTCGGTCTCGGGGCGCATGAACAGAATACCAACCCCCGAGACCTACCTCTCGGTCTCGGGGCGCATGAACAGTATATCAACCCCCGAGACCTACCTCTCGGTCTCGGGGTGCATGAGCAGTATATCAACCCCCAAGATCTCCCTCTCGGTCTCGAGGCACATGAACGTTATCTCAATCCCCGACGCATGGTCAGGTTGTTCTGGGCCACCTGGTGTGCCCACATAATCCGCCGCACATCCGTGGTAGAGGGTGGCCATACCTCATAACGGTGTATGATCCATTGTATCTTTGTCACTGTGCATGGCCATACCCCGTTACGGTATGCGGATCACCACCTGCCCGTTGCTGTGCAAGATCACGTCTAGTGGTGGTGCGCACCAGATGCGACTCCAGATGCGAGAGACCTGTGAGGTCGTACTGACATGTAACTCATGATGCATCCGATGTGTACGATGACAGTACGACCTGTCATCATCGGCCCCGTATTTTGTCCATTATTGAACTGGGCTCCTAAGAATCAGTGATCGTGGGAATAGAAGGGGGACATTCGAACAGGTATAAAAGCACGCGCCCTGCTGTAAGGATCCTTGAACTCTGGTTTTCTAGTTTTTTGCCTACTAGCAAAAATCCTAACTGTTTCAGTTCCCTTCTGCTGAGCAGTTCTTGTCTGATCTCAAGTAACTAACTTGAGCGTCGAAGGGTCCCCACCGGAGCATCCGGTCTCCGGGGACTTTTCTTGTAGGGGTTTAGAGAGAAGGACGTCCGTCTTCCCCGACGCTTGAAGAAGGTGACTTGGCGTCATCAGATTGGTGCACCAGGTAGGGGAGGAAAGAGAAAGACATCGAACCAGCAATCTGCAATCTCTCTCTCCTCGAGCTCTTGAATCCATGGTGACGACCCGTACGAAGGGAGTCTCTGCTAGTTGCATTGGGGGCAGCGTCGAGGAGCCCATCCGCCCGCGGATGCCCCCTCGGCTCTCCAGGCTAGCGTTTCGGCCTTGCTGCATCCCCAGGAGGCTGGACCTTCCGCTCCTTCTGTCGATGTCCTTGCGCCTCCTCCGCAGCAGTTCCAAGAAGATCGATTCGCCACCCTAGCCACGCAAGTCCAATCCCTGGCAGCGGTGATTCAAGGCCTGCAGCACCAACAGGCGGCCCCGCAACAGCCGGAGCCAAATCCATCAGTCCCAGGGGTGGTGCAACCCAGCCAGCATTCCTTCCGAAGAAGATCACCGGTGCCGGGGGATCACCCCCATCAAGCTCCGCCCAAGCCTCACCACCGGGAAGCCTCTAAAAGACACCGGTCGCCTTCCCACCATGCCAGTGTCTCTCCTAAGCGGCGGCATGGGAAGGAGGCGGAGCGCCCCCGTCGACATCGCCGTCCCCGTTCTCCATCCTCTGAATCTTTGGGGGAGGGGTCTTTTGATGGTTGGATGGCCCATCGAGCCGAGCGTTGACTCGATGAGTATAACCAGAGGTTGGAGGAACTTAGCCGCCGGATCACCCACCTACTAGAGACGGACTACGACAGCTGGCCTCCGTTGTCTCGCCGCATCATGGAAGAGCCCATCTCCACCCGGTTCCGCCTTCCCCAGCTAGATCCTTATGATGGGACCACTGACCCCTTGGACCACTTGAAAAGCTATAAAGTTCTCATGCAGGTCCAGGGGGCCACCGATTCGCTCATGTGTATCGCCTTCCCAGCCACCCTCAAGAAGGCCGCCCAAGCTTGGTACTCCCGTCTGCCACCATGGAGTATTGATTCCTTCCGCCAGTTGGAAAGAGCTTTCTTGGCCCATTTTAATGCTTGCCGGAAGATTCCAAGGGTAGCAGATAGCCTCTTCGCCGTCCAGCAGAAGAGCGGTGAGTCCTTACAGGATTACGTCACTCGGTTCAAGGAAGCGGCCCTCGAGGCTATAATCTTGAAGACTCAGTGGCCAATTTGGCCTTGAAGCGAGGGCTTCGCCCGTCTCGCTTTGCGTACTCCCTCGACAAGAAGCCACCCGATTCCTACGCCGAGCTCTTGACCCGGGCCCAGAAATACATCTGGGCTGATGAGGCCGACTTCTCCCGGCGCGAGGCTAGCGGGAGCGTCTCCAAGAAACCGACCCGACCGGAACCTGTCGAAGCTCGCCCCAGAAGACCTGAGCCTCCTCGCCGGCCAGACAACCGTCCCAGAGCTCCTGTGCCAAAAGATGGACCCTACACCCCACTGCTCGCCCCGATATCACAGATCTTGCTCAAGATTGAAGGGGAGCCTTATCTTCAATGCCCTCCTCCAATAAACCCGAAGATCCCTCGCAACAAGAACCTCTATTGTCGCTATCACCGGGATCACGGCCATGATACTGACGACTGTCGCCAGCTGAAGAAGGCTATAGAAGACCTTATCCAACTGGGCCACCTGGGAAAGTTCGTCCAGAGGAACAACCCAGGAGTTCCTGGCCCATCAGCGACCCCGCCGCCGATGATTGACAATGCCCCAACAGAGAAGACGGTGGCAATGATTTTCTGGGGGACAGGAGGCTCATCAAAAAGGCGAGAGGGGAGGGGGAGTTGGATTCTGTAATTCCTTTCTTTAAAAAGGACTTAGATGAGGTGGTAAACAAAAATGACGACAGCGTCGTTGTATCCATGACGATCGCTAAACATCCTGTATAGAGAATTCTAGTTGATAGTTGGAGCTCTGTAGATGTTTTGAACTATGATGCTTTTGTTCGCATGAACCTGTCGCCCAATCTGCTCCAGCCCGTCGTCACGCCCCTGATGGGTTTACTGGAGATTCTATGAAAGTCAAGGGGGAGGTCACACTCCCTGTTACGGCTAGCACAACCCCGTGTCAAAGTACAATTTTCATGAATTTCCTGGTGGTTCGTGTGCCCCTTGCTTACAACGCGATCCTCGAAAGGCCGGGCTCAATCTTTTGGATGCTGTCATATCTACCAAGAGGCTCCTCGTGAGGTTTTCTACCAACGAAGGAGTCGGGGAGATGCGGGGAGAGCAGAATCCACCCTCACTTTGCTACCACATGGCCCCTAGTCTGTAGGGGGTGGCACCCGCGCCGGTACCCGAGACACTAGATCCTCAAGACCTGGAGAGAAAAGGAGAGCCGGCCGAGCGCCTGCTTACTTTCCCCCTTGGGGAGGACCCAACGAGAACAATCTGGATTGGAACCCTACTCCCGGAGGAGGCTCGTGACCAACTCCTTGCCTTTCTGCGAGCTAATGCAGATGTCTTCGCCTGGTTGGCATCCGATATGCCAGGAATTCCAGAAGAGGTGATTACCCACCAACTTAACATTAGGGCGGAGTGCCGACCCGGCAGAAGAAAAGGAGTTTCGCCCTTGATCGACAAAAGGCCGTGATGAGGAGGTGCGGAAGCTACTGGCGGCTGGTCATATCCGCGAGGTGCACTACCCGGACTGGCTGGCGAATGTTGTGATGGTTCGCAAGGCCAGTGGAAGTTGGAGGATGTGCGTGGACTTCACCGACCTCAACAAGGCATGCCCCAAAGACAGCTTCCCGTTACCCTGGATCGACCAGCTAGTGGACACCACATCCGGGCATGAGACCCTTAGTTTCATGGATGCATTCTCGGGTACAATCAGATCAGGATGAACCCGGCAGATAAAGAAGCCACCTCTTTTGTTACAGAAAAAGGATTTACTGCTACAAGGTGATGCCGTTTGGGCTGAAGAATGCCGGAGCCACCTATCAAGGTTGATGAATAAGGTCTTTGAGGACCAGATCGGGCGTAACATGGAGGTGTACGTGGATGATATGCTGACCAAGAGCACCAGTGCTGTTGACCATGTCGCCGACCTCGAGGAGACCTTCAACAACCTATGCCGGTATTGGATGAGGCTTAACCCCCATAAGTGTACCTTCGAAGTGGCGGCAGGCAAGTTTCTGGGCTTTATGGTAACCCAGTGAGGGATTGAAGCCAACCCTGACAAGATCAGGGCTATCTTGGATATGAGGCCCCCAGCTAACAAGAAGGAGGTGCAACGCCTAACCAGGAGGGTGGCGCTTTGAGTCGCTTCATGTCAAGATCGGCAGAAAGGTGCCTGCCCTTCTTTAAGGTGCTGCGCAAGTCAATGGATTCGAGTGGACAAAGGAGTGTCAGGATGCCTTCAAAGAGTTGAAGCAATTTCTATCCACTCCTCCGCTGTTGTCCAAGCCAAAGAATGGGGAGGAGCTCTTCCTGTATCTTGCAGCCTCCCCAGAAGCTGTCAGTTCTGTGCTCGTGCGCATGGATGTTGATGGAGTCCATAGGCCGGTCTACTACACCAGCAAGATACTTCATGACGCCGAGACCAGATACTCTAGAACCGAGAAGATCATTTTTGCCCTGGTGGTCTCTGCCCAACGCTTTCGACCCTACTTTCAGGCTCATCCCATCATGGTGCTCACGGACCAACCTCTTTGGGCCATCTTGTCTCGCCCTGACACCTCCGGTCGGCTAGCCAAATGGGCCATCAAACTGAGTGAATTTGACCTATCCATCCGACCAAGGTCGACCATGAAGTCTCAGGTGATAGCTGATTTCTTGGTTGAGTGTTCCTGGACCGAGAAGGGTTTGGAGGAGATACGCCAGGAGGGTGTGTGGACCCTCCCTCGACTGAGGCAGAAAAGGAGGACTGGTTTTGCATGTAGATGGAGCAGCAAATTCTCAGGGAAGCGGAGCCGGACTCATTCTTGCAAGCCCTGAAGGGGAAGTGGTGGAGTATGCTCTTAGATTCCAGTTCCCGGTAACTAACAACCAGGCGGAGTATGAAGCCCTATTAGCAGGAATGAGGTTGGCTGAGGAGTTAGGCGCAGGACGTTTAAGGGCCTTCACTGACTCTTAGCTTATTTCTGGGCAGATCACTGGGGAGTACGAAGCTAGGGACCCGACCATGTCCCATTACCTGAGCAAGGTGCAATTCCAAGCCTCTCGGTTCTCTTACTTCCGTGTCAGCTACATTCCTCGAGCGGAGAATGCTAGGGCCGACGCACTATCCCGTCTAGCCACTTCGGCTGACAGGACGCTAGGAAGAACATATGTGGAGCACCTCCAGGCCCCAAACATTGAGATTGCAGATGAAGCGCTGCCGGTTGAGCAAGAGCCCTCCTGGATGGACGCCTACGTCCGATATTTGACCGATGGCACTCTCCCAGAGAACCCCGCTGAGGCCAAGCTACTTAGGCGGAGGGCCCCGAGGTTCTTGATGATGGATGGGAAGCTTTATCGAAGATCATTCTCATACCCGGTCCTCAGGTGCGTGGGACCAGCAGAATCAGACTACATCCTGTGGGAGATCCATGAAGGCATCTATGAAAGTCATCTGGGGGGCAGAGCCCTAGCTTACAAGGCCCTACGATAGGGGTACTTTTGGCTAACCATGAAGGAGGATGCAGCCGAGCTCGTTAAGAGATGTGATAGCTGTCAGCGCCATGCTAATATCTAGCGATAGCCGACATCTCAGTCAACCCCCTTGGTGGCACCCTGGCCCTTTGTCCAGTGGGGTATGGATATCCTGGGACCATTTCCCCGGCCTCCGGACAATGAAAGTTCCTCCTGGTGGCCGTTGATCACTTCACCAAGTGGATTGAAGCCGAGGCCCTTGCTAAGATCATGGAAAGCAACGTGAGATCCTTCTTTGGAAGTCCATTATATGCCGGTTCGGACTACCGCACACCCTGGTCACCGACAATGGCCGGCAGTTTGACAACACGCCCTTCCAGGAATTCTGCTCCGAACTGGGCATCTGCCAAAAATTCACTTCCGTCGGGCACCCTCAGACCAACGGGGCGGCCAAGGTAACTAATCGAATCATTCTCCAAGGATTGAGAACCCGGCTGGATGACTGTAAGGGATGATGGGTGGAGGAGCTCCCCAATGTGCTGTGGGCCTACCACACAACGCTGCGAGCCCCCACCGGTGAGACCCCATTCAGCCTAGTCTTTGGGTCCGAAGCTGTCATCCCGGTAGAGGTTGGCTCACCGAGCCCTCGGGTAGAGTCGTACAATGAGGAAGACAATCCAGACCGGCTGCGAGCCAACCTCGACCTGGTGGAGGAAATGCGAGACCGGGCGCGACTTCGGATGGCGGTCTACCGGCAATGGGCCACCAAATATTACAACGCCCGTGTGCGTCCCCGGACTTTCCTAGGAGACCTGATCCTTCGACGAGCTGAAGTCTCGAGGCTGACGGAAGGAGGTAAGTTGGCTCCAAACTGGGAAGGACCTTACCGGATCACCGAAGTGCTCCGCCATGGAGCATACAAGATTGAAGAGCTGGATGGGAAACCACTTCCCCGGATGTGGAACACTGACAATCTCCGTCGCTATTATCAGTAGTACATCCCTTTCTTACATTAAATATCATGCTTGTATTCTTCAGGGTCTTCACCCGTCATTTCGTATTAATGAATGTGGGTTCTAGTACATCAGTGTAGCAACTTAAGCCCAACCACGGTCGGCACAAAAGCCCTGGGCTAGCCAGGCACAAAGCCCAGTGTACCACTGGCAGAGCGGCATGCTGCCGGCTCTCAGCAACTTAAGCCCGACCCCGGTCGGCACAAAAGCCCTGGGCTAGCCAGGCACAAAGCCTAGTGTACCACTGGCAGAGCGGCGCGCTGCCGGCTCTCAGCAACTTAAGCCCGACCCCGGTCGGCACAAAAGCCCTGGGCCAGCCAGGCACAAAGCCCAGTGTACCACTGGCAGAGCGGCGCGCTGCTGGCTCTCAACAACTTAAGCCCGACCCCGGTCGGCACAAAAGCCCTGGGCCAGCCAGGCACAAAGCCCAGTGTACCACTGGCAGAGCGGTGTGCCGACGTGCTGCCGGCTCTCAGCAACTTAAGCCCGACCCCGGTCGGCACAAAAGCCCTGGGCCAGCCAGGCACAAAGCCCAGTGTACCACTGGCAGAGCGACGTACTGCCGGCTCTCAGCAACTTAAGCCTGACCCCGGTCAGTACAAAAGCCCTATGCTAGCCAGACACAAAGCCCAGTGTACCACTGGCAGAGCGGCATGCTGCCGGCTCTCAGCAACTTAAGCCCGATCCCGGTCGGCACAAAAGCCCTGGGCCAGCCAGGCACAAAGCCCAGTGTACCACTGGCAGAGCGACGCGCTGCCGGCTCTCAGCAACTTAAGCCCAACCCCGGTCGGCACAAATGCCCTAGGCCAGCCAGGCACAAAGCCCAGTGTACCACTGGCAGAGCGGCGTGCTGCCGGCTCTCAACAAAGCCCAGTGTACCTACCTCTCGGTCTCGGGGCGCATGAACAGTATATCAACCCCCGGGACCTACCTCTCGGTCTTGGGGTGCATGAACAATATATCAACCCCCGAGACCTACCTCTCGGTCTCGGGGCGCATGAACAGTATATCAACCCCCGAGACCTACCTCTCGGTCTCGGGGCGCATGAACATATATCAACCCCCGGGACCTACCTCTCGTCTCGGGGTGCATGAACAGTATATCAACCCCCGGGACCTACCTCTCGGTCTCGGGGCGCATGAACAGTATATCAACCCCCGGGACCTACCTCTCGGTCTCGGGGCGCATGAACAGTATACCAACCCCCGAGACCGAGAGGTAGGTCTCGGGGGTTGGTACCTCTCGGTCTCGGGGCGCATGAACAGTATACCAACCCCCGAGACCTACCTCTCGGTCTCGGGGCGCATGAACATTATATCAACCCTCGAGACCTACCTCTCGGTCTCGGGGCGCATGAGCAGTATATCAACCCTCGAGATCTCCCTCTCGGTCTCGAGGCACATGAACGGCATCTCAATCCCCGGCGCATGGTCAGGTTGTTCTGGGCCACCTGGTGTGCCCACATAATTGCCGCACATCTGTGGCAGAGGGTGGTCATACCTCATAACGGCGTATGATCCGTTGTATCTTTGTCACTGTGCATAGCCATACCCCATTACGGTATGCTGATCACCACCTGCCCGTTGCTGTGCAAGATCACGTCCAGTGGTAGCGCGCACCAGACGCGACCCCAGACGCGAGATACCTGTGAGGTCGTACTGACAGGTAACTCATGATGCATTCGGTGTGTACGATGACAGTACGACCTGTCATCGTTGGCCCTGTATTTTGTCTGTTATTGAACTGGGCTCCTAAGAATCAGTGATCATGGGAAAAGAAGGGGGACATTCGAACATGTATAAAAGCACGCGCCCCGCTGTAAGGATCCTTGAACTCTAGTTTTCTAGTTTTTTTCCTACTAGCAAAAACCCTAACTGTTTCAGCTCCCTTCTGCTGAGCAGTTCTTGTCTGATCCCAAGTAACTAACTTGAGCGTCGGAGGGTCCCCACCGGAGCATCCGGTCTCCGGAGACTTTTCTTGCAGGGGTTCGGAGAGAAGGACGTCCGTCTTCCCCGACGCTTGAAGAAGGTGACTTGGCGTCATCACCACCAGACAGACCATCAGCATCCACAGCATAAGAGGACCAAGAGTGGGCAATCTACCTCTGAAACCGAGCTAGACTATCACCCAACAATCTGGTTTCCAAAAGGACACATATGTCAAAATTATATAACTGAACCAGTCTACCAAAGGAGGATCGAAAAGATGGTTTTCGAGCTCCTCTCACATTCCAAAGTAAAAGCTTCATTCTACAAACTGGGGGAAATTGGGACCCCTTCCTGGTCCTCTCTCATAATACAATTAGCAACACCCTGTTTCACCAGGGAGCCATCAACAGTCATCTCTACTGAACAGGCCAACTGCCCTTCCAATTCAAAAGCTGACACTGCGAACTGGGATGACTGCATCGGGGGCAAAGGTCCTGAACCCAAGCCAACATTGTCACTGGCTAAGCCTCCAAAGAAGACCCTGCACCCCTGTCACAACATGGCCTATCCACCACCTGATCGCCATCCTGGTGACAAGGGGATTGATCGAGCCTGACTAGCGATAAAGTATTGCTTCCCCCTTTTTTCAACAAAGGAGCCTTACATTTTTCCTTCCGATTCATCAATTTGGTGGAAGACCTTGGAGCCACAGATACCTCCGGTCTGGCCCGTTTTAGGGGACCCGGAAAGCCATCCCTGTTATTGAATAGGCCTTCAACAACCGGATCCAATCCAAGAGAGGAAAAGGGATTTTTGGTCTCCACAGAATTATTCAGACTTAAATCCCTAGAGCCTTCTCAACAGCCATTAATTCCTTTTCAGCTGCCTTAAAACTGGCACGGTCGCTCAGGACTGGCACACCCTTCAAACCAGGAGACACCAACTCCATCTTCCTCCCAGGTTGGTTCGACACAGCTCCCAGATCAACCACTACCTTCGCAGCTGACGAGGACCTCCGGCAAGCGATCTTAGCCGGAGCCACCCAGCCTGCAGACATTCCCTCCGACCCCTTGCATTGCCCTTCCTTAGCAAACGGGGAATCAGAACAGTGGACAGCAACAGGCTCTAAAGCTTTCATCCGAGGCTTCCCCATCCCAGTTACCTGAGGACCAGAGGCATACCTCCTCTGTCTGACTGCAGATATCCATGGCCCAAAGCTAAGGGTTGGAATAGAGCCGCCCTCATCTGATCGAGCTGGAAGAGAGCAAGTGTTGACCTAATTGTTGATTTTGATGATTAACAAAACTATTTGAGTATAACATTTGAAGTTACTAATGATTTTGGTTTAATTTTTCAGTTTATGATATGTTCTATTAATCAAAATCATAAGATAAATTAAGTTCTAGTTTGAATCTAATGTCAAGGTAAGATTTTAGACATTATAGTCGACACATGGAATCGCAGAGTCGACTCCAGAAAATGGCACGGACTTAGAGTCGACTCCGGGACTATTAGAGCTGACTCCAACAGAAAAGACAGAATGATAGTTTTCCGGCCACGACTTAGAGTCGACTCCCGGACTGTTAGAGTCGACTCCAGAAGATTTTTGTGTCGACCCCAGAAAAGTTAGAGACGACTTCAGTTCAAGCGATTTGGGGATTTTTGAACTAGAGCCGACTCCAGAAAAGTTAGAGCCGACTCCAGAATGTCAGACGCAACTCCAGAACTGTCAGAACGACTCTAAACTTTATCTTTATCTTTTTAATCCCAACGGCTATTGCTATTTTTGGTTCTAATCCTTCTTACACTTGTTTCTAACGATAGTTTTAAACTATTTATGGATTAATCGGGATCTATAAGAAGAGGGTTTGCTGCATCTGAAAAGTAGATTGACAAAAAGAAAAGAATAGAGAGAAATCTTAGAAATCCATCAGAAAATCAAAAGAGAAAAGAGAAAAAACTCGTAAGGAAAGATCATACTGATTCCCCAAAAAAAGAGAGAGATTTCAAGCTTTTGTTGCTCTATTTCGAAGAAATCTCAAGGGAAGAAGCAAGCCCTAGTTTCTAATCTTCTGAGTCTCAAGAGCACCTTGAAGGAAGATCCACTCAAAAGAAGAGAAGGAGCAAGCCACCAAGATCTGCAAATCAGGCTTTGATTCTATCTTTTTATTCTTGTTTCATTATTGTATATTTGCTCATTAGGAGGAGCTGTTTATCTTGTAAAACAAATATTGTTTGTTGGGTCAATCTGGTGATTGATTCAGTTGAGGCTGTTAGCCTTGTGCAAGCATTAGCTTGTGGTGTAAGGTTTTGTGCTGGTGAGCCTTGAAAACCAGCTGGGTTCGTTGTGCACCCGGAAAACAACAAGTTCGAGTTGTGAGCTTGCAAAACAACTCTGTAATCAGATTGATTATAGTGTGGACCCAAGAGATACTTGGGAGTGGACGTAGGTGTAGGTACACCGAACCACTATAAAATCTTGTGTTTGTCGTGATTGTCTTATTTTCTTTAACTCTCTATTTGTGCATATTCTATTTTAATTGTGCGAATCTAAGTTTTATTTCCGCTGGGGTTTATTTTTAAAAGAGTTTAAATTTTTGAAAAACCCAATTCACCCCCCCTCTTGGGTTGCTATCTGGACCAACAATTGGTATCAGAGCTAGTGCTCATTTGATTTGATCTAACGATCAAGAGTCAAAGATCCACATGGCAACTCAAGCTGGTTCATCTTTTTCGAAGGTCAATCTACAAATAGACCACCCTTGTTTAATGGATTAAACTATGGTTATTGGAAGGCTAGAATGAAAATTTTCATTCAAGCACTTGACTATGATCTATGGAGCATTATAGTCAATGGACCACACACACCCACTGCTAGAGTAAATGGCATGGAGATTCCTAAACCGAAACGGAATGGGATGAACATGATAAAAAATTGGCACAACTTAATGCCAAAGCAATGAATGTTTTATACTGCTCATTAGATGCAAATGAATTCAATCGTATATCTATTTGCATTTCTGCTAAGAAATCTGGGATAGACTTGAGGTTACCCATGAGGGAACAAATCAAGTCAAGGAATCCAAGATTAACATGCTAGTTCATAAGTATGAATTGTTTAAGATGGATGCATGTGAATCTATTACTGATATGTTTACAAGATTTACTGATATAGTTAATGGTTTAAAAAGTCTTGGTAAATCTTATGATAATTCTGATCTTGTGAGGAAGGTTTTACGTTCTTTGCCTAGGACTTGGGAAGCTAAAGTGACTGCAATACAAGAGGCAAAGGATCTAAGTACCCTACCCCTGGAAGAATTATTGGGATCCTTGATGACTCATGAGCTTCAAATTAAGCAACATGTTGATGATGATGAGTCAAAGAAGAAGAAGACTATGGCTCTTAAGATTTCTGAATATATGGAAGAGCCTATGAATCTGAAGATGAAAGTGATGATGAGGACATGACTCATCACAAGGAAATTTAAAAATTCATGAGAAGAAGAAGTTTGAAAAGAAAAAGCCCTTTGGAAGAAAAGATGAGGACAAGGGCAAAGAAAAAGAAGTTATTTGTTTTGAATGTAAAAAGGGGTCATTTTAAATCTGAATGCCCACAACTAAAGAAAGGCACCCAAAATTCAAAAAGAAGGCAATGATGGCCACATGGAGTGATTCGGAAAGCTCAAGTTCCGAAGAGGAAAAAGAGTGAAATGGCAATCTATGCTTCATGGCGACAATGATGAGGTAAGTTCGAGTTTTCTGATGATTTTACTTTCGATGAATTGCATAGTGCTTTTTATGAATTAATGGATGATTTTGCAAACTTAAGTTCAAAGAACAAAGATCTGAAAAATCAAATGCAAAAACTATCCTTAGAAAATGAAAAGCATGTTGTAGAAAAAGAAGTTTTGATAAAAGAAAATGAAAGCTTGAAAAATGAAGTTGATAGACTTAAACCTATAGTTGATAAATTTACATTAAGCTCTATCAAACTTAATATGATTTTGGACAATCAAAAAGCTGTTTTGATAAAGCTGGATTAGGATATAATCCACTTAAAAAGCAAAAATCTTTGAAAAATTTTTTACATGCTGAAAAATCATCAAATATTACTTGTTTTAAATGTGGAAACAAAGGACATAAATCTTATATGTGTAAATCTCACATAATAAAGAAAGATGATTTGGGTTCCCAAAGGAACAATATTTATTGCATCTAACCATGAAGGACCCAAGAAGGCTTGGGTACCTAAAATTAAGACATGAATTTTTGCAGGAGTGTCTTGCAGCCATCAGACTGAAAAGAAAATGGTACCTGATAGTGGCTGCTCAAGACACATGACGGGTGACAAAGATCAATTCATCACCCTTGAATAAAAGAGGTGGAGTAGTTACTTTTGGTGATAATGGTCAAGGCCATATCATGGGTATTGGTAAATTCAAATTACTCCATCTACTCATATTGATAATGTTTTATATGTTGATGGTTTAAAGCATAATTTGATAGTATTAGCCAACTGTGTGATAAAGGTTTCAAAGTTTCCTTTGAAGCTTCTATTTGCACTGTTACTAATCCCATTGATAATAGCATTATTCTTGTTGGTAAACGTTATGGCAATGTGTACTTAATTGATTTGAGTAATTTATCTACAAGTAATCATTGCTTAGTTGCTAATAATGCTAAGATGAATGAGATTGGTTGGCTATGGCACCGTAGATTAGGTCATGCAAGCACACACCTAATTTCTAAACTATTAAAAATGGATTTAGTTAAAGGTATTCCTAGCTTAAATTTTGAAAATAATCGAATTGTGATGCATGTCAATTTGGAAAACAAACAAGAACTTCTTTCAAATCTAAAAATATTGTTTCAACTACTAGGCCACTAGAGCTACTACACATGGACCTTTTTGGACCTACTAGAACCACAAGTCTAGGAGGAAAGAAATATGGTCTTGTGATAGTAGATGATTACTCTAGATTCACTTGGGTAATGTTTTTGGCTCACAAAGATGAGACTTTCTCAATATTCCTGAAATTCGTTAAGAAAGTCACAAATGAGAAAAACACTACCATAGTGTCTATTAGAAGTGATCATGGAACTGAATTTGAAAATCACTTATTTGAAAAATTCTGTTTTGAAAAAGGCATACATCATAACTTTTCAGCACCTAACACCTCAACAAAATGGAGTTGTAGAAAGAAAGAATAGGACTTTAGAAGACATGGCCCGTACCATGCTATGTGAAAGCCAACTTCCAAAATATTTTTGGGCGGAAGCTATAAACACAGCATGTTACATCCTAAATAGAGCCCTAATTAGACCTATCCTTAAGAAACTCCCTATGAACTATGGCATAATAGGAAACCAAATTTAGGTTATTTTCATGCATTTGGTTGTAAATGTTTTATTCATAATAATGGTAAGGATAATCTTGGGAAGTTTGATGCAAAGTCTGATGAAGGTATTTTCCTAGGATATTCTACATCTAGCAAGGCATATAGAGTATTTAATAAGAGAAGCTTAGTTGTAGAAGAATCCATTCATATAGTGTTTGATGAGTCTTTAGCATCAAGTTCAGAAAAATTGATGATGAGGAAGATACATCTTTGATTGAAAGAGGTATTGAAAAATTAAATGTATCTTCAGATCAAGAACCTGAAGCTAAGATGATGACTCACCTAAGGATGATGGTATTGATACTGCTCATAATGATAAAGATCTACCTAGAGATTGGAGATATGCTTATGGTCATCCTAAGGACCTAATCATAGGTGATCCATCTCAAGGTGTAAGGACTAGATCATCAATGAGAAATATCAATAATCATCTTGCATTTGTATCTCATATAGAACCTAAAACTATAGAGGAAGCTGAGAAAGATAGTTATTGGATGTTAGCAATGCAGGAAGAGTTAAATCAATTCACTAGGAACCAAGTTTGGACCCTAGTAGACAGACCTAAAAATCACCCTATAATAGGATCTAAATGGGTTTTTAGAAATAAATTAGATGAAAATGGATTGGTAATTAGAAATAAGGCTAGATTAGTTGCAAAAGGATATAATCAGGAAGAAGGTATAGATTTTGATGAAACTTTTGCACCTGTTGCTAGATTAGAAGCCATTAGGCTACTACTTGCATTTGCATGTCATATGAATTTCAACTTATTTCAAATGGATGTTAAAAGTGCATTTTTAAATGGTTTTATAAATGAGGAAGTTTATGTTGAACAACCTCCTGGTTTTGAAGATCATGAATTTTCAAATCATTTTCAAATTGCACAAAGCACTTTATGGTTTAAAGCAAGCACCTAGAGCTTGGTATGATAGATTAAGTAAATTTTTAATTGAAAATGATTTTTTAGAGGAAATGTTGATAAAACCTTGTTTTTAAAAAGAAAAGAAAAGATTTATTAATTGTTCAAATTTACGTTGATGACATTATATTTGGTGCTACTAACAATCTCCTTTGTCAAGAATTTGCTAAGTTAATGCAGGGAGAATTCGAGATGAGCATGATGGGAGAACTCAACTTCTTCCTTGGACTTCAAATCAAACAAGAGAAAGCGGGATTTTCATCAACCAAACAAAGTACACAAAGGAAATACTCAAGAAGTTTGGTATGGAATCTGCTAAACCTCTTGGTACGCCAATGAGTCCTTCATGCAAGCTGGACAAGGATGAAGAAGGTAAGAAAGTAGATCAGAAGCATTACAGAGGTATGATCGGATCACTTCTTTACCTAACTGCAAGTAGGCCAGATATTATGTTTTCTGTTTGTCTATGTGCAAGATATCAATCTAATCCTAAGGAATCACATTTATTTGCTGTTAAAAGAATCTTTAGATACTTAAATGGAACTAAAAATGTAGGATTATGGTATTCTAGAGACTCAACCTTAAAATTGATTGCTTATTCTGATTCTGACTATGCTGGTTGTAAATTAGATAGAAAGAGTACAAGTGGGGCATGCCAACTTTTAGGAAGTAACTTAATCTCTTGGTTTAGCAAGAAGCAAAATTCGGTTGCATTATCCACTGCTGAGGCAGAGTATGTTGCAGCTGGAAGTTGCTGTGCTCAAATCCTTTGGATTAAGCGACAACTTGAAGATTATGGTATCACACTTGATAAAATTCCTATTAAATGTGATAATACTAGTGCCATTAATCTAACTAAGAATCCAATTCAACATTCAAGAACTAAACACATAGAAATTAGACATCACTTTATTAGAGAACATGTAACTAACAATGATGTTTGTCTTGAATATGTTAATACTAATGATCAATTAGCTGATATTTTTACCAAACCTTTGAGTGAGGAACGATTTTGTTATCTTAGAGGAGAATTAGGAGTTTGTGACCCTTTAGAATGATTTTCTGAAACTCTTAAGAACAACAACTATCTAGACTTCATTAATTTCTTGAAAATCCTCTATGTCCAATAAGGAAATTTATCTAAAATTTGATTCATTGTTTCCCCAATTGATTTAGGAACACTTATCTAGAGTTTGATGATTAATTTGATTAGTTTCAGATCCTTGAAATTTATTTTTTTTACTGAAACTATTGTGGAGTTGACACCCAATTTTGGAGTCGACACCTTTTCTTTAGAGCTTTCTGTTTGCTTATTAGAGCCGACTCCGGCTTCTGCAGAGCCGACTCTAATTCGAGCGCTGATGATTTTTTGTTCGGAGCGACACCTCACTTTGGGAGTCGACTCTAAGTGAGAAATCGTCACTTTATTAGGGTAGAGTCGACACTTCTAACGACTCAACCCTTTTTCAATCCCTTTCAAATCCTTCTCCAAAGCACTCCAAACTTTTCCAAACTCTTCAAAATCCTTGATTCCAACTTCCATTGATCTCCAATGGCTCCCAAAAGGCGAGGATCCGTGTTTGGCGCATCGTTCCCACCGAGACGTTCGTTCGAAGAACCAGAAGGAATCTTCTTCCAGTTCTTCGTCCTCCTCTTCTTCCACTCCGGAAGCTTCTCCATCATCCTCCCGCGTCGACTTGTTAGCTGGAAAGGTTATCACTACAGGAAGGAAGGTAGATTTTAACCTATTTGAATCGGAAGGTTTTCAATAGGAAGTCAAATAAAAGAGATGGGTTGGGAAAAGATTTGCTCACTAGATGTTCCGACCTACCCTGCCCTCGTGAAAGAATTCTACAGTAATTTATGTAGAGGGGAAGGAGGTCTTGTGAGTTTTGTTCGTGGAACCAAAGTGGTAATCACTATAGAGTCGCTAGGAAATCTTTTGGAGTTGCCCACTGTTGGTTTGACTGCATGTCAGCATGATGACAGAGGTGGAGCCCTGTCAAGGATGCTTGGAAGAGAAGTTTCTGACTTTGAAGAGGTAATGGCAAATCAACTCAACCTGGAACTTCGATTACTTCATAATATTTGTGGGAGAATCCTATTTCCTAAGATTGGAAGATTTGAGTATGTCTCGGAGCGAGACATTCTTATGATGGACTGTATCATCACTGGTCAACCAGTAAATTTGGTCGGAATGATGATTGGTTATATGGCAGAGGCTGCTACAAAGAAAAGATCTACACTGCCATATGGTATGGTTCTTACACTAGTATTCAGAAGCCATGGAGTGAAGATAATGGAGAATGAACTGCAAAGGAATCTCAGATATACTGACTACTACACATCTCCACTATTCATAGAATGGGATTCAGGAAAGTAAATGGCCAGTGGAAAGGAAAGGATAAGAAGCCAGAACTGAGGAGGCCAGAGATGAGGATGTCCTGGACCATCTACTGCTGGACCTTCAGAGGCTGGACCGAGCACTCATCCTTCACCTCCATCAGTCAGCCTTGGTATCTGAAGATTTTCAGAGGAGCAGCTTGATCAGCTCAGAGCCTTACTGACTGAGCATGATTCGGATATGAGAAGTGAAATGAAATTGATATCTGCTAAGCTTGACATGATAGTTTCCACTTTGGATAAATCAGTGAATGCCATGTCATCTGAGCTTCAAAAGATATTTGAAAGACTAGAAGGAATAGCAGATGGATCAAGAGTCTATTTAGATGCTACTGGTCAGTTGAAGAAAGATATTGATATTGCTGTCGCTCAAGTTGAAGCTTGTCTTGAAAAATTTAAGAAAGACCAAAAAGATGAAATCATGGAAATGATTGGACATTTGAAGAAAATAGTTTACAAGCATGTTTGATTTTGATACCCTATCTTATCCTAGGTTGTATCTTAGGATTTCTTGCTTTCTTGCTTTGATAGCATGTATCTAGGAATTATATACTTGAATATGTTACTTTTCTAAGAATGTACTTGAATTGACACATGTAATGAATCTTGCATTGAAATACAATTATCCTTTTATTGCAAATTTGTCTATGAGATCCAATTACCATCTCTATGATTAAATGAACCAACAACCCGCTCTGATAATTCACCTTATTGCTGATAACAAAAAAGGGGGAGAGAAAATTGTATATGCATAAAAGAAATAAGAATGAAAGAATATAAGGAGTATAAGATTTCAATCTTTTGGCATATCAAAAAGGGGGAGAGAAATTTTGAGATTTATAAATTCTAATCAATTTGTATCAATCGATTTCAGTTTATTTACATAGGGGGAGTTATTTAATGCAGGGGGAGCTTAATAATTTCCTACGTAAAGTTAAATCATCTTGATTGATGTTTATAATAGGACTCATGTATCTTTTTTGATTCATTTTAAAATTGGCATCAAATTCTCTGTTAGGAAGTTTTAAAGCTTTAACAATGTCTATAATTCTTAATTCAAATGAATTTTTAATGCATATACTCAAAGTTTTTGTCATCATCAAAAAGGGGGAGATTGTTGACCCAATTGTTGATTTTGATGATTAACAAAACTATTTGAGTATAACATTTGAAGTTACTAATGATTTTGGTTTAATTTTTCAGTTTATGATATGTTCTATTAATCAAAATCATAAGATAAATTAAGTTCTAGTTCGAATCTAATGTCAAGGTAAGATTTCAGACATTAGAGTCGACACATGGAATCGCAAGTCGACTCCGAAAATGGCACGGACTTAGAGTCAACTCCGGGACTATTAGACCCGACTCCAACAGAAAAGATAGAACGATAATTTTTTCGGCCACGACTTAGAGTCGACTCCCGGACTGTTAGAGCCGACTCCAGAAGATTTTGTGTCGACCCCAGAAAAGTTAGAGACGACTTCAGTTCAAGCGATTTGGGGATTTTCGAACTAAGCCGACTCTAGAAAAGTTAGAGCCGACTCCAGAATATCAGACGCAACTCCAGAACTGTCAGAACGACTCTAAACTTTATTTTTATCTTTTTAATCCCAATGGCTATTGCTATTTTTGGTTCTAATCCTTCTTACACTTATTTCTAACAGATAGTTTTAAACTATTTATGGATTAATCGGGATCTATAAGAAGAGGGTTTGCTGCATCCGAAAAGTAGAGAGACAAAAAGAAAAGAATAGAGAGAAATCTTAGAAATCCATCAGAAAATCAAAAGAGAAAAGAGGAAAAACTCGTAAGGAAAGATCATACTGATTCCCCAAAAGAAAAGAGAGAGATTCCAAGCTTTTGTTGCTCTATTTCGAAGAAATCTCAAGGGAAGAAGCAAGCCCTAGTTCTCTGATCTTCTGAGTCTCAAGAGTACCTTGAAGGAAGATCTACTCAAAAGAAGAGAAGGAGCAAGCCACCAAGATCTGCAAATCAGGCTTTGATTCCTATCTTTTTATTCTTGTTTCATTATTGTATATTTGCTCATAGGAGGAGCTGTTTATCTTGTAAAACAAATATTGTTTGCTGGGTCAATCTGGTGATTGATTCAGTTGAGGCTGTTAGCCTTGTGCAAGCATTAGCTTGTGGTGTAAGGTTTTGTGCTGGTGAGCCTTGAAAACTAGCTGGGTTCATTGTGCACCCGGAAAAACAATAAGTTCGAGTTGTGAGCTTGCAAAACAACTCTACTGTAATCAGATTGATTATAGTGTGGACCCAAGAGATACTTGGGAGTGGATGTAGGTGTAGGTACACCGAATCACTATAAAATCTCCCGTGTTTGCCGTGATTGTCTCATTTTCTTTAACTCTCTATTCGTGCATATTCTATTTTAATCTATGCGAATCTAAGTTTTATTTCCGCTAAGGTTTATTTTCAAAAGAGTTTAAATTTTTGAAAAACCCAATTTACCCCCCCCCCCCTCTTGGGTTGCTATCTGGACAGCAAGGGCCACCCAAATGCAACGATCCGCACATCATACAAATCCCCTGGAGGTTCTCATAAGCGAATGGCTACCAAAACCTCTGGTTGATTCCCTGAACCCTAGTACCTGGCCGAAGGGGGAGACGGAGATCGACCCGGAGACAAGCCCTAGAAAAAGCTCCCCGGTTTTTTGCAAGGTTGCAGTGTCAGCACACAAGAATTCACCCGCCGGTGCCAGGATGGATTTGAGGAAATCCTCCTTCCAAAATTCCAGGGGAAGATTCGGCAGTCTTACCCAGATCAACGCCAGCGGGATAGAATCCTCTGCCGGTGAGAATTCAGGTCGCCAGGCCTCAACCCCTATCACCTGACCATTTATCACCCACGAACGTTGCATAACCTGATTACGAGCTTCCAGAGAATCAAAACGAAAGACATGGCACCAAAATGCCATGCTAATTGGGACAATTTCACTTGAAATTCCGGCACGACGAAACTCCCTGATAAATGCTTCTGCCGGAACCCACTTCGGAATTGATCGAACCAGGATGGACGTCTACTGCCATCCAGCCACCTCCTCTTTAAGCTCCACCTCCGGAGGAGTCACGACTTCGGGAAACGAAGACTCCAGCCTCACCACCTCCACCGGCGAGGGAGTCAAAGACACTCAGACGAACCCACCATCCGGAGCCCTCCTCCCAGGTACCCGGCCACCAGCAGCCGAATCCGATGCCATGGGAGCAGCGGGGACAACGGACAGACCAACCAGAGTTTAGACGAAGGGAAGAAGACAGAGCTCGCCGGAAGATCAGGAAAAATGGCCACAATATACGAATCTTAAAGCACGACGCAAAAAAAGAACCAGAGAGCTTCACGCATGATTCTCAAAGCACAAAAAAACTGTACCCTAAGAAGAACGGTGCTCCTTGTTTTATTGATGCCTTGTTGTTCTTAAAAATAAATTAAATAAATAGATAAATAAAAATGTCCTATTTGAATTAGCCGTTGGGATATTTTTTTAAGGTGATCGTTTGGCCAACGATCATATGAGATATATATGATCAATAGCTAATCCGTGGTGACAAAAGCTACGTGATATTGTATTCTAATCTATCTGAATTGATTCATACTAAACTAGTATGATCATTCGTCTGTATCAAAAAAAAAAAAACCCCCTAATATGTTGTAGTCTCACCCCAAAGATAAAAGAAAAAAAAATATGGTGTGGCAATCCATCATTAGCTTATGCTGATTTACTCAGTTTTATAATTGATTTTTGACACTTTATGTTAACCTAGTCCATCATGGTAAGATGGTCTATAGAACTCCTCAAAGTATTAACCCTATTTTGATTACTTAAAAAATATCTTAGATGTGAATTTTTTTAAAAAAATAAACTTTCAAGTTTATACTAAGTAGCATGAATAACTGAGTCATTTATATTATATTTATTGTTATATACTTGAATGGTCATCATAATTTTTCTTAATTTTTAATACCTCCTCATAACTTAAATCTTTCATATGATTTGGTCTCTCTTATATTAAATTTATTTATAAATATATTAGTTGTTGATTTTAAAACCCCTAAGAAATAGTCTTCAATTATAGGCATCAAATCTTTAGTGCTTCTATGACAATCTTTATGATATCTATCTCTCTCTCCACAAAGACTTCCAAGAAACAATGGGTTGCCCTTGAGGCTAAATATTCTATGAAAGATGCTAGTCTGAATTGATTCATAATTACAAAGTTTTATAAGTATGTTATGATGGAATCCAAACTAGTATGTATTTAAATTCATGAATTTGAAGACCTTCGAAAAGTTGAGCCAATAAAGTTTAAGCTCTTTCAGAGCTAAGTCATAGATAGGCAAAGTGCCTTGATCCTGACAGAAGTCATCAATTATGTTAGGATTGAAGAAGAGCATCAACTTAAGCTTAAGTCAAAGTCTGATTCTAATTCCAAAATAAATTCAATTGAATCAAACCAAAATCCTTCCAAACATATTAAACTTAAGGGAAAGAACTTCAAAAAGAAAAACTTCTAAATTAGATCCATCCAACCTTCTATGCCTCTTCAAACCTGAACAGATCAAACTTGATCTAATTAGAAGCTAAAGAAAAGTGAACTTTTTCTTTTTGTGAGAGGACCAATCATGTGATAAAGGACTATTATTATAATAAGACCGAACCACTAAGAAAAGATGCAACCAAACCTTAAGTAAACATGATTGAAGGTGGTACCAAACCTTCATTCAAGTTGATTAATTCAAAACTCTTAGTAAATCTAATCCAATCATCTTATAATTGATTTCTTGATTTAGGAGCTAATGTTTATATTTATTTTGATTGCTTTTGGTTCTCCATTCCTGGAAATCAAGTGGAGAGGTGCAATGCTTGGGAATGATTCTTCAACATAAATGTTGGGAAAAAAACTAGTAGATTTGAAGATAATATTTAGAAAGGTCCTTTTTTATGAAGTGCTATACTTACCCAACATGGAGGAACCTATAAGCAGATCTCTTCTTATTTCTAAAGGCTTCACAACTGTATTAGAGTCCAATAAAGTTATAATAACTCATAATAATGAGTTTGTTAGAAAAGATTTTATATCCAAATGCCCTTTCAAATTAAGTGTAATTTTTAAATCATCAAATAAAATTCCTTCTTTTGTTCTAAATGTTGAATATTTCAATATCTAACATGATAGGCTAGGTCATGAGAATCTTGATAGAATCCATCACATGACTAATCTTAATTTAATTTCAAAAGTCCATCTTGATAAAAAATTCAAGGGCGAAGTCTATGTTCAATCTTTTATGAGGTCATATCTCATAAAAGATCTAAAAAAGAAAGGAAAGAAGAGAAAAACTTGATGTTCCAGCTAAAAATTTTATGTAAACCATTCTCCAAATACTAATAAGAAACAAGTCCAATATAATTATAATACGAGGTAGACTTGGCTGCATTCGAATATAGCTTAGTTCAAGATTCAATCATCTTCCTCACCCTTTGATCAACATGGATTCCAAAATAATTTCATTTTTTTTTTTTTTATTTTTGGGATTCATGAATAATGTGAATTTAAGAATAGAAAGATGATCGGACCTAAGCTTTACTATATTCAGATGTACCTAAGGTTATCTTATTATAATAATATATTTTTATTATTATTTAATAATTATATTATATTATAAATGCATAATAATTATCTAATATATAATATTATAAAATTATGATATATTTGTTGTCCAGATATAGCAATCCAAGAGGAAGGTGAATTGGGTTCTTTAAAAATTAATAGACTAACTAACAAGTATGTGCACTTAAATATTTTTGACAAATAAACTAAGTGTAGTGCGGTGTAGATAATATGCAAGCAACACAACAAATAGCATAACTAAACATAAAAGATTTATAGTGATTCGGTGCCAACCCTGCACTTACATCCACTTTCCAAGAATCCCTTGGGAATTTCACTATCATCATTGGCCTATCTGACTAGCAACTTATTATGGACATAAGCAAGCCTTACATACTAGCCTTTCGAGCTAGTCTTCTTGTTTATGGGTACAAGAGGACCTTATACACTAGTCTTTCGGGCTAGTCTTCTTGTTTATGGGTACAAGGGGACCTTACACACTAGCCTTCTGGGCTAGTCTTCTTATTTATATGTAGAGATGGGCACTGGGCTATGCCTGACATGGCACGGCCCAAACCCGTTGGGCCTAAAAAAATTTTAGGCCATGCCTAGCATGGCTCATTATTAAACGGACCATGCCAGGCATGGCCTGTAAAAAAAATTTGATCGCCCGACATGGCTCACGGCCCATTTTGGGCTAGATAGTGCTGGGCATGGCCCGCCATAGGCATTCGGAGCCATCTGCAATTCCGTTTCTCTCCCACTCTCAAACGGTTTCTTTCGCCTCCACGAGTGTCCCAATTTGGCATCAGACGCTCTCGACCATCCCAGCTGCTTTCGGCTTCATCCCCAACTCCCGGACATAGCTTCGTCTTGGCCCCGCTTCCTAGACTTCGGCCCCCAACCTCCTACTCTTGGTTCCAGACTTCCGGCCTTCGGCTCCCAGCCTGCGGCCTCCGCCTCCTATTCCTGATTCCTGGCCCTCAGTTCTGGGCCTCTGGCTCCCAATCTCTGGCCTCCAGCTCCTAGCCTTCGGCCTCCACCTCCTACTCCCAGTTCCCGACTCCACGCCTTTGGACAGCCTCGACTCTACGTCCAACTCCCGGCTCCATCAATAGTCCTGGCTTCTGACTCCATCATCCAGGTGTCTCCGGCCTTCTACGGACCCGGCTCTGCGGCCGGCTCTATCCTGACTCCATGTCCGGCCTTGGCTCCATCATCCGAGCATCTCTGGCCTTCCATGGCCTCAGACCCAACTCCACGTCCGGCCTTGGTTCCATCATCCATCCCGGCCGCCTCTGGCACCCGGCTCCACCCCGACAGCCTCCTCGTCCTCTTCTCCAGGTCCGGTTCCTTCGATGAGCCCCTTGGTCTCATCCCTTGTGCCCGCGCTAAGGAGGCATACCTCATCATCATCACCTCCATCAAGGACAACCCCCTCGCTCCCTTCTCCAGCCCAGGCCCTTGTGGGTCGGCATGGCCCAGGCCCTTATGGGTCATGTTGGGCTGGCACACAGGTCGTGCCATGCCTAGCACGGCTAGGCCATGCCAGCCCAAGCTCGGGTCATGCCGTGCCGAGCTTGGTCCATTGATCGGTCTTTCTGAGTCCGGCATGGCACGATTGAATGGGTCGTGCTTGGCACGGCCTGGTACTATAGCAAACCAAACCATGTCAGGCACAGCCCGGCCCAGTGCCCACCTCTATTATAGGTACAAGGAAACCTTTTGCAACCCTAACCTTCTTGGCTAGTACTTGTTTCCAGGCATAAGCGAGCCTTACAAGATCAAGCACAATAATATCAAGTTTATATAATAAGCTCCTAGAAATGAGCAGATATTCAAGAATATACTTTATAAATTTTGAAGAACACTCCACAAGAGGGCTTCCTCCTTTAAGCATGCCGGAGCAATAAAGAAGCCTTTGATGAAGCTTGAATGCTCTTTAACAGGTTTATTGGAGCTTTAACACCACTTCAAGAATCAAACTTTGGTGGCTTGAAACAATCAATGCAACACTCCAATAGACCTCTCTTACAAACAATAAATCTCTCTTTCAAATGATTCTTCTCACAAATATTTTCAACAAGATTTTCACTCTATTTTCACACGATTTTCTTCTCTATTTTTTATTTTTCACACTATTTTTTCTCTTTTTTTCTTGCAAAAACACCGTTCAATAGCTCAATTTATAACCAACTCAGAAAAATATAGCCGTTATATGAACGTTATGAAATAGAGAAGAGAGAGAGCACCAACAACACTTGGCAAGCTAAGCTAAGGAGTCCAACCTTCCAAGATGAAAATCTGGTTGCCTAACTCTAGAGTTTAGATGCCCAAGTAAATAATTTTAGAAGCCCCAACAAAAGAATCAGTGAAACGATTTGTTGAACACAAAGTAGCCAAGGAACCAACCGAATACAAGGTGGAATTGCAACCTAGTTTTTTAAATTAGCAAACTAGGAGAAAAGTATCAGCCTAGTTTTCAAAACTGGCAGCCTACTTTTATAATCCGGTAGACCAGCACATAAATTAGCATGCCAATACTTGAAACTGGCAGTCCAGATTTTAACACAAGAAGCTAGAGAAAATTCTAACCGAAGAGCTTGAAAAATTGATAGGCTAACTTTGAAATCCGATAGCCTAACTTTAACATCATGGAGTTACATGAAATCCCAAAATTGAAAGCCTTCAAGAATTGGTACTCCAACTCCCAAACCAGAAGGCCAAATTTAAGCATCAGGGAGCCAACAGAAAGCTTTAGAAAACTCGCATACCAACTTCAAAAATCGACAGACCATTTTTTAAGCATCAGGGAGCCATCAGAAAGCTTTGGAAAACTAGCAAACCAACTCTAAAACTCAACAGACCATTCTTAAGTATCATAGAGCCAACAAAAAGTAGCATAAAATTGGCAGCCCAAAATCTTAAGTTGGCATACCAATTTTATGAACAAATATGCAGCCAGGGAGCAGACCGAACATAACATAAAATAGATAGCCCAAATCCTTAAGCTGGCATTCCAATTTTATGAATAAAAGAAAGTCAGGGAGCCTTAAACAATTCGATCGTTCAAATGCCAAAAAGAAATGACTTCAAGGAAATGTTCAAGATAACAAAGAGTTTAAATAGAGATTTGTAAGACGATTGAATCCAGTTCAAGACAATACAAATATAATTAAACTTGAAAATTATTTTGTCAAATGAGACGTTCAAACACAAAACATATGAAAATCATCCAGTGATTACAAAATCCAAATTCATTAAAAAATAGTTTAATTACTACAAGCATATTTATACATTATCTACATTACATGTCATTTTGAATCACAGTTTACCTTGATTTGAAGTAACACCATCTTCTTGATGATTCATCTGTAATTCGTTTAACTCAACCACAAGATTATTAGTATCATACTTAATTATTTTGTAGTCATTAAAATCAATATAAGGTCAACAATATTGTTATAGTAATAATGCAAAATTATAACATAATATAATATTTTATTTGTATACTATATTATAGTATTATGTAGTATCTTAATATTATTAGATTATCTCATATTATTATATTTTAGATTGTATATAACTATAATTTTAATATGATAATTTTCTTATTTGACCTATTTGATTGTACATGGGGCTCAAATAATTTCAAATTTAATTTATCTAGAAATTTTGTAGCAACATATTTTCTTATTTGAAATTCTTAATTTCAAAAATCTAATTGCCAATAATTTCAAATAGTTAATTAAAATTATTTTTCTACCAAAAAATGATTAATTTGAATTTAAAATAATTTTAAAGTTTTCTTATTAAGGTATTTTCAAGTGGCCAAAAAGAAATAGTGTCTTTCCTTATTTAAGTCTTTATTTGAAATCTTCAAGTTGGATTCACTTTTTTTACCATGGTCATTGAAATTTCTTCACCTTCTACATGATGTGGCTAGTGGATGAAAATAGTTGTCATAAATAAACAGCCACTTGCTAATTTTTCAAGCCTTGAGGCACAAAAATTCCTTGCCCCCAATCTAATGAAATGTCACAATATTTAAGATACTGGCTTTCTAGTTTTAGCACATGGTAGTATTGATAAAATTACCAAACAAACTATTTACCATCCATGGTGATAATGTTATATTATTCTCTTATCATTTTCCCTTTACTATAATTTTAGTAAATTTTGAGAATTAAAATGTGGAAGATTTTATGATTTTAAAATATAACACCATCTTTGTACTTTTTCAACAACTAAAAGGAGTTATAAATAAAACCTAACATCATTTTCTATAGCACATTAATTACTGAAATAATACTTAAAAGAGCTTCATGTTTAGCAAATCTTTTAAATGAAATATATTTGACAAGTTTTCTTTCACTAAATCATTATGATGGCTGCATGTAATGAATTTATAAGAAAATAATAGATTATAATGAAAATAATAATACTATATATAAAATATTTAATTTAAATAATTAGTAATATTATTATAATCCACAATCTAATATAATTTATTATAAGATATATTTTCTTTAATTTATAAATTATATATTAATAATATAATTAAATGTAAGTTTAATAGAAAGAAATGAAATGTTGGGCATTTTGAAGATTTTTGTTTTGAGAATGACCAAACTTTATACTACTAAAACTAGAATTACCTGAAATATATCAAATACCTTTTTTTTGCCATGCTTATTTCTCTTTCTCTAATTTATTTTTAAATATTTAATTGCTAGGCTAATGCTCCTTCTCTCTTTGAAATAGAGTTGACTTTTTTTTTTTTTGGCTAAGCTATAGTATTGTTCTTTAAACTTAGGCGGTTGTATCATTTTGATCCCTGAACTTTAAAAAATATAAAAATAATTTTAAAGTTTTTCTTTTTGTTTCACTTTGATCGCTACTATTAAACAGAGAAGACGCCATATTGATTTTGTCCTACGTAGCATCACACATATATATAGATGACAAAATCAAATTTAAAACCATTATCAACCCATTAACCCATTAACCCAATATTCAATAATTAAAAAAAACTAACCTCCCCCACACACGTGGCATCCAATGGGCCTTCCTCCTTAGTGGTTTGTCGTGGCCTTCTCTATCCATGCCCTCACTCAGAGCCTCCTCCATCTCCTTCTCCCCCTTCTCTTTCTCTCTCCCCCCTGACCCACTGTGGCTCCCTCATCCACCTCCTCACCTGCGACTTCTTTCTTTAATGTTCTTCTCCCTCCGTCCCTCTCGCCGTAATGGGCTATCGAAAGAGCGAGCCACTAGATGCCATATGTGTGACAAAGATTTTTTTTAGATTATTACATATTAGGTTAATGGATTAGTATATTGATAATGAATTTTAAATTTAATTTTATCATCTGTATATTACATATGTTATGTGGAATAAAATTAAACGGCATCTTTCATGTTTAAGGGTAAAAATAAAGTAAAATAAAAAGAAAAATTTAGGATCAATTTTATAACTTGTTTAAGGACCAAAGTAACAACTCCAACTTCGATGGATCAAAGTAGCACAACAACAACAACTTCGAATGTAATCACCTTCTCATTATTGTCATTTGGTAGGGCAAGATTTGGAAGTTTCTCCGCCTTTCGTTGATCCTCCAATGGCATTGGTACACTCATAAGATAAGAATTTTTGATTAATTTATTTTTATTAAATTCTATAATTTAGTTTTTTATATAAATAGCTTCTAAGAAGGAAATAAATATCATATAAAATGAAAATAAATCCTTTCTCTATTTAATGTTTCAACTTTGATAATTTTTGATATGCTATCTCTTTTAATTATGAAAGGATTAATATCTCATTTAATTTTTAAAAATAATCAAAGAATTGAATGCTCATATCTTCTGAGACATTACTACGTTAGTCTCAAAACTTTTTATTAATCATCATATTAAATATTTTATTAAATTATTAAAATAAACATAGAAAGAAAATCTGAATGAATATCTTATAGATTTTCTTTATCTATAAAAATAAAAGAAAGATCTGAATGCAGCCCTATCCAATTAATTAGATAAGGAGGGGAGGAGGCGAAAAAAAAGATAATAATCTCAACCATGGCGATCGCTTTTTGGGACCGTGCCTAACGGGACTAACGTGACTGGCTGGCTGTTGGTAGATGATCTCGAGGACTCGACGCCACCAGCAGCGTCGCCATTCGCCACCGGCGCGTCGCCTTCTTGGACCCGTGCGCGCGCAGTCTCGCTCCTCTTCCTCTCAAATGAAGCAGTCTGCTAAATAGATCGAGAGAGAGAGAGAGAGAGAGGAAGGATGATCCAGTGCTAATATCCTCACCTAGGGCTGGAAGGAGGAGGAGAAGAGAGAGCGTGCGCGAGCGAACGAGGGAGCGAGAGAGATGGTGTTGGTTGCCGGCGCGGGGAATGGCGGTGGGAACGAGGCGGTGGTGAAGCGGGCGCACGCGACGATGGCGCTGGTGCAGGTGATCGCCGGGGGATACCACGTGATAGCGAAGCTGGCCCTCAACGTGGGGATGAATCAGGTCGTGTTCTGCGTCTTCCGCGACCTCCTCGCCCTCTCCATCCTCGCCCCCCTCGCCTTCCTCCGCGATCGGTAATATTTGTATTATTTACTCCTCTTCTTGTTCTGTTCCATTCCATGTATAAATGGGTTGCATTCTTCGATCTATCGATCGAGAAGATGATGCCTCGGGAAGGGAGGTAGATGCGTTCACTTCCTTTCTTGATTTAGGCATAGGCAAATCATGAGCTATCTGCTCCTAAATCTATTACCAGAATCTAATGTGATCCGGGAGGGTCCTAGTGGAAGTTCCAAACCTTGTCACTTGTAGCCTCCTCTCGTGCGGCGCAGCGGATGTGAAGAGGAAGGGGTTTGTGGAAATGGATTTTTTCCGTTGACTTCCGAAATTCTTTTTTCCCCGTTCTAAGGGGTTTTCTCCTTCTATTTTTAAGATGGGTTTGTGCACGATTTTGGTTTTATCTTCGAGTTAGAGAGAAGAATTCGGCAGTCTTCTCCTTTCCAAGGGATTTTTAGTCACCTTTGGTGGAAGCCAAGATGGGCTTTCCCTTGCCACCCAACCAACTTTTTAAAATGAAGCAAAACAAAATTTCCATTAATACATTGTAAAATGAGTCTGAAATAAGGAAGCATCTGTTTTGGTTTGAGAGTTTGATCCACACGATGACTGTTTCTAAAATTATTATTATTTGAACCTTGATGCGACCCAGACTGGTTTGCCCGTGATGGCTATCAGTTTCATCCTTTCCAAATGTTTCCTTGTTGTCTTAGTTGGTTTCAATGTTCAGTATGATGATCTTGAGGTTGCATGCACCCTTGTCAGCTATACGAGGTATGATATATGTCTTGACTTGTGATAAATCCCCTTTGTTTGTATAGCGACGACCTTTTGTATGCTATTTTTCTGCCTAGAAAAGATGTAATCTATCAATAAATTCCAGCAACCTCAAACTTTTGTAGTTCGTTAGTTGGAAGGGGGAGCAAAATTACAATCTTCAAATGGTCGGCCCATTGTATCCTCTCAGGCTCCATATCGGAGCATCTATCATACCAATTTTGTCCAATCCTCCTTAGCAGTAGAGGTGGATCCTTAATTAACGAGCCAGTTATGGACTTCATTGTATCATGAAGATGTGTGGCTTGCTTTGAACTTTTATAGAGAGGCCTTTGTGTCCCAAATGTCCCGTAGACAAGGGCGACATGAGGAGGGTTTGTCATTAATCCAAGGAAATAACATTTGTGCTGTCTCCTTCAATATACATTTTGTTGGTACCCAGTACTTGATTCACAGATCAAGTACCCCGAAGTCTCCAACATTGCTGTAAACTCAATCATTGATAGATTGTAGATGGGGTGGGATTGTGATGGCTGCTAGGAGGGCATGGAACCATGATTCATCCATTGTGATGTTGCAAACCTGTTGATCTTAGTTTCTAGGCATCCTCACTAGGGGTCACATAAATAACAAGTAGAAGGGTGAGTGAAGGATTCCTGAAATCGGAGGTATTCCAGAGCATGCTTGTATTGGATAATCACCTAAGCAACAACCTGGGTGTTAAACAGGGCCTAAGACTGCTAAGTCACCCTCGTGCATCATTTCGTATATGTTTGTGTGGTTTTCTACAAATGTTTGCAGTCTGTCTGTATGTAATTATGAATGCATGCATATTCTCTTACATAAATGGCTCTATACATGAATAGGTACACAAATATATCAATGATGCAAATACATATAATTATATATCTCTACATATGCATGCATTTTCATATATTTATGTACACATGTATGTGCATATGTCCATATATATTACATATATAAGATTCGTGTGATATGTTCTATATTTTCCTTTGGTAAATGGAGTGCTGGTGCTTACGAGATAGTGAAAAAATCTTTTGATCCCCAGGAAAATTCAGGTTGTACTTAAATGTTAAGAATAAGTTATTCTGGAATATTAAACTGTTATCGTAAAAGGTCCTCCAATTAAAACCATAGGTCTAAGTTTTGGCCTCCAAGGAGATGAAAAATTGAGAATCTAAACTATTGATACAATTTGAGCTAAGACAATAATGATTTGCAATATAGCTTCTATTAGATTTTATTTATGAGTAAGTTTACCTATTAGGATATTTCTTTTATGTGTTTTCTAGATGTTCACATTTGACATGTATGCTATAAGCTATGCTAGAATGTTGAGCTATTAAAATAGTACAAATTTAAGTTGACATAAATGAAATAGTAGAGTTCTAAGATTGAGTGACATTGTATCTAAGAACATTGCCTAGGAAACTGCATGGGCTATAATTTATGTCTATTATCCATGAGTTATAGGCTAGGCCTGCCACCTAACTTCACTAGGCTATTCCACAACTATGCCTCAGAGGCCATAATTCTCATATAAAGCTTCATTTAGAGGATCTTGTTTAACCAATATTTATAGGCAAACTTGAGATCAAAGTAAATCACTCTATGACTGGCAGTAGATTTTGATTGAAGACCTTTTGATTTTTGTTCTTATAAAGTAACCAGAGCATACAATCCAACTATATGTGGATCATGATCATTGCCTTATTTGATGGACTTAAATGGAAGGAAAGTACTAGCTTGGCCAATTGAAACATGATGGTGTTCTTCTCATGTGGAAGATGGTGCTGGTCAAATCTAGCCCTCAAGCAATAACAGATCTGGTTTGAATCCTTGATTGGTGCAGCAGATATCTGAGGCCGAACTGAATCCAGCCCCGAATTGCTTGAGCTTGCCATATTGGGATTGCCTCTGAGAAGTTACTTGAGAAATAATATCTCTATAATGAATCTAAATGTGCAAAGACCAATTAACATCAAAGCAGGCTAGTGACTGTTCAATAAATAGTTCCCAACATTGTTTATTCTCCCATCAAGAATTGACATGAGTTGTGAAGGTATTTTGACAAGCAAAGACTTATGGGGAACAATTGCTAAGCATTTGGTAATTCAAATATCCATTTAGTGGAAACAAACTACTAACTTTAGAGGCAAAAGGTCATCGAACTTTTACTAGAATTTAATTAAATAGACGAATGTGAGAGTCCATGCTGATATGTGTTTAGTTCTCCATCGGCTGTGCGCTAGATCTATGCATTAGGTTGATCTTGGGCAATTATATAGGATCAAAGAGCCCAAATAACACTTCTTTTGCTAGCTTTTTTGAAAGCCTTTTTGGGTGAGATCCTGGTTACTACAAAATAAAAATATTTTATACATATCTCTCATATCATTTGTTATAGTGGAACGGTCTAACCAGTTTTCAACTCTATGAGCATGTCCTTGCTCCCTCTTACAAGTTATGTATATAGTGGTTCTTATGTCCTTTTTTTGGGATCCATTGTGTCTGTATCATTATGATTGTTGTGGATAGGTAGAGTTATTTCTCAAATAGAATGGCAAAGAGAGGTAGACAGTGGACAGATCCAAACCTTTTTCATCTTTATTGTCTAATCCAAAGATGAACCTATTAATTCAGCCATATGCTGGAAGGGCTTATGTTCAATGGGATAATTTTTACATAATCCTATTGATAGGCATTGCACTGAGTTAGAATTATCTATTATGCACAGCCAAATAGGATTGACTTTGAAGGAGCTTTCCTTGGATGCAACGTGCTCCCCATGCCAATGAGATGTCTAGTGGAGGAGGGTACCGTGCCCAATCCTCCACAAAATCGTATTTTCAATGAACTAGCCTAGGCCCAAGAGTGGCGGTGCTCTATGTTGAGCAATATTTTTTTAGCCAGTTTGCTAAGCAGAGATTGCTCCTCAAGGTTTCAAATCCTCCTTCCCTCATTTGTTTGTTTACAAATTGCCTTCCAAGATATTAGATAATGGCCTGTCCATTCAACGAGTGCCCTAATAAGAAACTTTGCATTTTTATCTCCAGCCTTTTGATCAAAACTTTTGGGATCCAACCATGGTAAGTGATGTGTGAGCATTCTTTAGGTCCATATCCATGCCATAAGGCTTCGATTGCCATTATTTGGAGGTTGAATTGTCAACAACATGGTATGTCGTGCTGCTCCAAACCACCCTATACTGGATGCACTATATCATGCCGGTACTAAACTTAGACTTAGTGTCTCGGTACACACAACTGACCATGTATTGGCCATGCTGATGTTGTACCAACACAGTACTAGTATGGGGTTTGGTATCAAAATGGCAGACCTTGGTCAGCAAAGGTTTAGAATTTTGAATTCCTTTAGTCTTTAATTGTTTGACTATCTTTTATGAAATGATTTTTATTTAAAAGGGGGATTCATTATTTGCACCATTCATGCTACACTACCATGAACAGTGACCACTGCCTAGACCTCTTTTTTTTTTCCCTTCCATTAGCAGTTAGGTGGATCCGGTAAGTGTTTTGTTAACATATCTTAGATAAATATTAGATCCTAGTTTCTAGGGATTATGATTGGAGTCAGATAAGTGGGGTTGGTTGGCAATTTATCTAGGAGATTAACTTTCTAATTTGAAGAGTCTTAGTGTACTTGTAGAAGATGTCCTGAAGCAGGTTTTGATTCTTCTTATATTTTTGTATTCTCTGCTCCCATTCCTTCTCTACTTGATTCTATTCTCTTCATAATCTTCTTCTTTGTGCTTGCTGATTTGGTGCATTCAATTGTATGCATCTCACATCAAACTTTTACAGAAACTTTTCTCTTCTGAGTTTCTCCTTTGAGTTTCTCCTTCAAGTCAACATGAGGTTTCTTCTAACTACATTGAACTTACACAAGAAAGCTTCTAGCACCCCTGCAGACTCGATTTTGCAGGATGGATTTAATTCAACTTTTGTTTGCCTTAATCAAGTCATTTTTATTCTACTTTTGAAACAAAACAAGCAGTATGAAGTCACCAAATTTCATTAACATGGAAACTTCCATATAGGGTGTACCTCAGAAGCACTAAATCCCACACACTCCTCTTAAGAGCTTTCCTTTTCCCCCTGGACTGACCTGATTCCGTGTACCTGTGCTTATATCTGTTCTCACTACCTTGCCTACTTTTAGTAACTAAGTGCCAAACCGTCACTCCCTAGTATCACCAATACAAATGCGGTTCATCCCCAATTTTGCTCTGGCATCAGTAAGAGTTGGCTTGTGGTAGCAGCAGTGACAAACTCTTCTAAGGATAGCTGTCTGAAAACGGAGAGGGCCTTACATTTCCAAGATTCCAGCCTTGATTTAATTTTTTATGAAATAGAAAACTAAGTTCCTTGGCATTCTTCCATGAATTGGCACCGCCAAGTAGCAACTGGGAGAATTAGCCTTCCTCAACCCCAATAGCCAGAATATGTTCCTAATGTTCTAATCATCGAGTTTTGGGTTGCACATCAAAATGAACTTATGAAGATTAATGCCATGCACAGTATTTTCTCACAACCTTCCTCCAAACTAAACTCAACTCATCTAAGCCTTTTCCCAACTATATGGGTCGGCTACATGAATCTACTTCCTCCACTCTGCTCTATTTAGGACCACGTCGCGTCCTAACCCTTTGCAATGTTTGACTTAGTAGATTCATATTTTAAGGGATCTGACAGAGTTTTATGCTAGTTGTCAGCTACCTAACGCAACCCTCCTTTACTCGGGTTGGGACCGGCTTGGTGGAGTTCCTTCCTCCAAACTTGGCATTTGCTAAATGTGGCTTTAGATGGTAGTGGTCAATTGCTGGTGAACAATAAGTGTGAGTTCGCAGAAATGATGTTCTTCAGTTACACTTCTGCAGATTACTAGTTGCAAATTTGCATCCAAAGCCTTGGATAGCATTCCCACACAAGTTACAGAAAAGAAGCAGAGGGCCTTGTCCATAGCCTGAGTGCACAATGAGGTCCACCTCTCTTAGTTGTTTGGGAACTTGAATAGCCAAGGACATCGTCCATGTAAGACCATATCATCTTGTTGTATGCAAACTCCTCGACAAGTTTGAAGACCATTAGTTGATTGAGGGTTAAGCAGATGGAAAGAAGTGGCCATCTTGCTCAAAAGAATAGGTGAATGGCAACCTATAGTGATTTGTTTTTTTCACTTATAATTTTAAGTTTAGTCTTCTATTAGGCTACCTTTCAAGGCTTAAGTTCCGAGGTTAAAATTGCCCAGGGTAAGGTCCTATATGAATATATCAATGGGTTTTGGTTTTTCAGGCCTCAAGTAGTACTTTATAAAGCTCAGCACAGGTGTGTTGGCCATTTATTTTAATTGTTCCTGATGTTTGCTTAGTGTTTATTTTCAAATTAGGCCTTTTCATTTTAAAATTGACCTGTTCTTTCACAATTTTTTATTGAATTGCTAGTGAATTATGCCTTGATTTTAATGGATGGCAGAAAGGTCCGCCTTCCACTAACTCGACGCCTTCTTGCATCATTTTTCATTCTTGGGTTAACTGGGTAAGCATTAACTTATCTGAACTTGTTTGCTCTATTCTAATGCCATTATTTTTTGGGTGCATTTTTTTAAAAATTATTATTATTATTATTGTTACTTTTACACTGTTATTCCTTTTTATAGGATTTTTGGCAATCAGCTTTTATTTCTTATTGGTCTTAGCTACACAAATCCAACTTATGCTGCAGCTATTCAGCCATCAATACCGGTCTTTACTTTCATCTTGGCTGTGGCAATGCGGTGAGTTACTTTGTTGAATAATTTGGAATGCTTAGTTTCTAGTGTACTTGCATCTTTTCTTTCATAAATATGTTCTGAAAAATGCACTGGATGCAGCACTGAGACAGTAAATTTGCTCACATATGAGGGTCGGGTGAAGGTCGGTGGCACGCTCATCTGTGTTCTAGGTGCAGTTTTAATGGTACTGTATAGAGGCCCTGCTATATTTGGAAAGAATGACTTTGAGCTATTAGCTCAAAGTGAGATAAGTGCAAAGTCTCAGCCTGAACCAGTTGGATGGTTAGCATCTGGATTGCTTGAGTTTGGACTTGAAAAGTGGCACATTGGTGTTCTATGCTTAATAGGAAACTGTTTATGCATGGCTACTTATCTTGCTTTACAGGTATTGAAATGGGAAAGTTATTTTTCTAACTTTTGTGTATATGTATTGGCATTTAGATCTCTAACTGTTTCCAGGTGCATTCCATTTGAAACTAAATTGCATTATCTGAGAAATAAAGCTCTGAGAGAAATTTTGCCTCAAATAATTTGTTCAGCTAAAAAAGCTAAAAGAGAGAAATTCTTTGGAAATCATTTACAAGATCGAGGAAAAAGAAAATAGAAAAATAAAACAAAATAAAGCAAAAGCAGGGTAGAATCAATTAAAGATGTAGGGCATTGTGGCAATCCCTATTATCACTGGGGCTTGGAGATGAGTGTCACATCTAAGTAACTCCCTTAGACTCTAAGAAATTTGTTCTTGTGATTTCATGTCCAATTGTGACATCCATGCTAATATTATGTTCAGTTGAGGGGTGCTTTGGAGCAAACCAAGGATCCATAGAAAGGAAAGATTTATGATATTTACTTAAATAATTTTGAATGCAAATAAAAGAGAGAAGAGAGAATAAAACTTATGGGAGGCTCTTAACCTCCTTCCATTTAAATGAGCTTACAAGAGTCTACATCTCACTCAGCCCACCCACAAGCCTTTAAACTCTTATCCTTCCTCTCTCTATTTAAGTGAGCCTACATCCTACTCAGTCCGCCCCTATGCCATCCCACACTTGAACGGGCCTAGCTGTTCGCCATGGTTCAAACTGGTTCGCACCCAAAACCAAACTGAACTGAAGGGCATTTTTATATCGGTTTTCGATTGGTTTGGTTCGGTTCAGCAATCCATGATGGAAATGATAGGATAAAGTAAGAACTAGGATGGCAATGTTTTGAGAGTTGAAAAATTGTTAAATATTCTTGGTTTCTAAAGGTATGACTGTCAAAATATTGTTGCTAATGCTATGCTGTTAGTGATATATGAATTATCTTAAAATATGATCGCATGCATAACTAGCATCACTTATGCTTTAAGTTTAAACCTCTTTTTCACTTGATTATTCATAAATATTATGCTTTTATTTCATCGTTTCACTAATTTAGCATGTTAGTCTTAGTCATTGAAACTTCCTTGCTTACACTGCTAATAGACACATGATCTAGACATTATCAAAATATTCCTTGTCTTAGCATCAAACCCAAAACTTAGCATCATCAAACCTTGTTGCGTATGGTAATTGTGTTTTGTGAGCATGCCTTGCATGATCTTTGATCAATGCCTGATAACAATTGAACTCAAGGATGGTTGAACCAGGAGGTTCAGGGCAAACAATATCAAACTGGCCCGGAACTGTTTTATGTTTTTGGTGGTTCAGTTTGTAAAGGGGCCAAACATCCCTTACTGCCTCGAACCGCTCCAAACCACCCTGAATTGTACTGAATTGGTACATAGGTTAAGGCTTCCTAGGACACCTGATTGATATATCATCGGCTCAGTAGAGCATGCCTTGCATTGAACTTCACCCTTAAACTTGCCCTTTTTCTTATTATTATTTAATTTTTCCCTTTCCACTAGCAGAGCATATTTCATTTTTTCCCCTTACTGCACTGCACATGCTAGGTGAAGTGTTATTATAAATCTCATTGTGCTCATATTGAATTTCTCCCTATAACTCACTTTTTGTTCAGTCTATGCAGCACTTGATGTTTGAGAGGAGCACATGGACCTTTGCTCTATTTGGGTGATAAGTAAAGAAATGTAGTAAGGATAGAGAAAGATGCTAGTCAGCATTAAGAACTCATGAAATTGATGGATGCAAAATTATTAAAGGATTTGGGTCAAATTAAACAAAGTTTTTCATTGATCAAATAAAATAAGGATAAAGGATTGAGACAATGGTAAATTACACCAAATAAGACTAATGGGCTGGATGACAACTTTATTCGGAGGTAGTTGATAAGAAGTGTGGAAATATATAGTATAAGTTGAAGATAAGTGTGGGTTGTACGCCATTTAGCTGATTATATAAATTGCCTAAGAAGATGAGGGTTTAAAAACTAGTAAAATAAAAGCAACGTATATATGATGCAATTTTTAGCATAAGCAGATTCAAGTTCATTCAATTGCGGGTGGAAAAATATTGGATCAAGGGATGCTTAGGTTAGAGACTACCAAAATAGATGAATTTTAGTTTCTAAGATTTTTTTAGTATAGTATAGGTTAATCAATGATCTGGATTTTCAATTTGGATGGTGCATCTTTGGTTTTGATTTCAAAAGATTTAATACAAAGTATGAGGTCCAACTCTGTTTATATATTTATTTATTGATTTATTCATTGTCATAGCCCATAACTGACCCTAATTAGTTTGAGATTAGGCTTTGTTGTTGCTGTTGTTGTATTATTCATCGCCATATCCTAGCTTCATTATATTCTACTTTTTCAAGATATGTTGCACTGGTGTATCTATATCATGACATATCCATTCTTTGTGTACATATCCATGCTTCATGTCTTTTTGGTAGTTTCCTTTCTTCATAGTTGGAAAAGATAAGGCATCTGTGCATTCTGAAGGGTGGTGCGTCGATTAGCATCATTTTGTATAAAATTTTGGAGACTAAGATAGCCAACCATTAGGATATTGACAAAGAATTGATGCAATAAAATTCATTAGTTTTCAATATTTCAGAAATTCCCTGGATTTAAAAGTTTCCCTTTAGAACCAGCCTAGAAGATCTGGAATTTGTTCTTGAGTTGGAAAATTGACTTTATTTTGATGGAATTTGACTTTTATGTCTTTTTGTTGAACTCATATAGGGAATAGATCCTCATTTGCATATATTATTTTGAGTAAATGTAAATACTTAAATGTTATTCACACAAATAAGTATTGCTCACATTTCTCTTTCTGTTGAGTCATAGATTGTCTATTACAATGAAATGATTAAAAGTAAAGCAAGTGTTCTGAACCTTTTTGGCACGCAAAACATGTAGAATTGGCAAGGCTCAATGTGGGCTGGAAGAAAGTAATATGAAGCAATTCTCTTGGTATTAGGTATCAAAGTCCTGGCACCAGCCCTGCACATATCAGCACTTAAATCCTTGAATGAGGCTCTAGTCAAGGTTGTTGCACAAGAGCTGTACAAGTTGCACCCATCAAAGACAATTGATGAAGAATTGATTAAGATGGTGTGAGCAAGCAGAATGTAAAATAAAGGAGGCTTTCAGAAATAGAGGTACTGGAGTCATTGTCTAGGATTTCAGAAGATGAAGGGAAGACCTAAGATAACATGGACTGAACTTGCAAGAAAAGTGGAAGAACTTGCAGTAATATCAAAGGTAGTCCTAATAGGAAAAAACTGGCAAGTGAGGATTCATAAAGTTGACCTTGAATATTGGAGTGAAGCCCTAAATACATAAGATTTGTAGTCTGTAATGGTATATATTGGCCACTGTACCAATCGGAGTTGTTAAAGTTACATATTCTGTATTGCTTCCTAAGAGACCAACATCTCCTTTTTCTTGTTTTTTTTCAAAACGATAGGTATCTGCTAAATGCTTCCCTAAGGCATCAAAAACACTTACATGTGATATAGTTGATAGTACTTAACTGAAGCATCTCTAACCATCAATAAGTTGCATACAAGCTCAGCTGTCTGCATGAATTTTGCTAATTACTTGAATATAATAGCCTCCATGCATGGGTATCTCTAGTGTGGAGCTTCTATGTTTCTAATTTGGAGGTCTAATATGGTGAGATTCATATTTCAAAGTTAAGGAATGAGCTAACTCATCTGGTGTACTTCACAATTTCAGGCACCGGTCTTGGCAAAATATCCCTCTAGCTTGTCTTTGACAGCATACTCATACCTTTTTGGGGCTATTTTGATGGTTTTGTCAGGATTCTTTGCAACTAATGAGTATGCAGATTGGACTTTGACACGATCTGAGTTTTTTGCAGTTTTATATGCCGTAAGTTTCTGATCAATTATTTATGTTTTAACATTTATATTGTTGCTAATAAAAAGCTCATTCTGCTTTGTATTGCCTCATTATATAACATTTCCTAGTATTGTGCTATACTTTGAATAAAGTCAAAGTCATATTGAAATGGGTAGCTTTTTTATCTAATAAATTCAATTAACCAATGTAGGAGACTACTGGATGCATTAACGTTTGTTTGTTATTTGCCCATGTTTCATCACCATTTGAAACTCTGGAGAAAGGTAGGTAGTACTGATGCCACTATCTTTTTTATAAAAAAATTGTCAAAATAATGCAGGATACTCAACTCAACTCATCTAAGCCTTTTTCTAACTACATGGGATTGGCTATATAAATTTACTTCCTTCACTTTGCTCTGTTCCGGACTAAGTCGACACTCAAATTACAAATAGTTATATTTCTCTAACGTTGTAGCCCTTCACATAGTTTGATTTAGTAGATTATACTTTAGGGAATCTGATGGTTTAGAGAATCTGATGAAGTTTTACGCTGGCTGTCAGCTACCTAATGGAACCCTCCTCCTTTACCTAGGCTTGGGACTGACCTTGGCGGAGTTCAAAAACAATGCAGGATCAGCTAGGAAAAAGGGGCATCCTTGACCTTCTATAGAGACACATAGAAGAGGGTAGCTTTTAACCTTTTGTTGTGCTTTGGTCACATACAAATAGCATTGATTTCTTGGAGAATCTTAGAAAGGATTTCATAAAAGAATGGAGTAAGATGCTGAGTCATTCTCATCTGTTATTACCAAATCATCTTCTATACATCATTGGGATGTCTTATGCTTCCAGCAAAACTCACTATTTTAAAAATATCTTAAATAGGAGGCCTCTTCACAAGTCTATCACCAGAATTATTCCCTGTAAATTCTATGCAGTTAGCCCATATACCTAAGAATTATTTTATTTGGAAAGGAGGTTTAAGTGGCCAGCCTTAGTCTCTTTTTTTTTTTACCATTGCATTCTGTTCCATAGGCCAAGTTTAGATATTTCATTTCCATCCATCTCCTTTCTACAACCTAAAACCATAGCTATTATGTAAGTCACTTCTGCCTGTTTTGTAAACTGGGCAGCCGTGACTTTTCTACCTTAAATGTGTAAATTATGAATTAAATAGTTTGCATTCTTGGAAAAGGCTAAACGCTATTGTTAGAAGAGGTCAAGAGCATGACTATCAAGTAAATGGGACTGGCTGTCAATCAGAAGTCAAACTCTTCCATGCAATGTATTGACATTTTCTGGCTCATTTCAATTTATAGGCACAATGGATGTACCATAAACAAAATTAGTAAGAAAGTTTCTAAAACTATTTGATACAGTGAAGGCACACAATAAGCAAACAACTAAATTACACCTACATTATTCTTCTCTATTCCTTTGTAACTTCTTTTTCTACATTATGCTACCAGCATAACCACACCCAATATGCTCAAAAACCATGACTACCTGGAGTGTTCTCAAGCTCTTTTCTGCCATTATGATAGTCCACCATTATATTAAACCTCATTTGGTCCTTTGTCACCACCTCGATCCAATTAATCTTAAGCTGATCCCTCCTTCCCTTTCTATCTTGCATCTCCCTGCTTGGAATGGAAGAGGAGGGGGACTAAGGGAGACTTCTAAACCATCACAGTCTGAAGCCAATTACCTTATTTTCAAACTGTTATGTTTCCTCAGAAGCATCAGTTTTAAGACTTCATTCTTTTTTAAGATGCATTCACCTATTACCATTCTTTCTGCTAAATTCATCTTGTAGATGTTCCAGTTGCACCAAAATATAGTACTTCAAGATTTGCATGTGCAAAATTTTACATTGCAGCCTGCCAGCCTAAGAAATCTGTTGTATGACAATTTTGTGCATGTGGCATGTTGAATTTGCATTAAGTCCACATTATTTCTTGGCCATTGAATTGGAAATTAGAAACTATATATTAATATGATTCTCTTCTACGCCGATCACGATTAGATACTATGGATGCATGATACAAATACCAATTGAGGAGAGTGCTGGTTGAACCTTAACAGATTTCTAATGTGCAAGTTGAGAATACAGATTAAAAACTTATTTGTTATGGGAACTTAAATTAAGAATTTACATCATTAGCCAGAAATTAAGTATGCATATCATTTTTCTTTTTCAGGGTATTGTGGCTTCCGCTCTTAACTATGGGCTATTGACATGGTCCAATAAGATTCTAGGTCCGGCACTGGTGGCTCTATATAATCCACTACAGCCTGTAGTGTCTGCTTTCTTGTCAAGGGTTTTCCTTGGGAGCCCAATCTATCTTGGAAGGTTTGCACATTTATACTTTCTGATTTTATCACTATTCTTAATGTATGTTTGCTATGGTTAGATATATGCACAAACACATACATATGTACGAACGTATAAAGAGGGTGAGCCTTAGTGTAATACTAAATTGCTCTATTTGGATTTTCAAAACGTAGAAACTCTCTTGGCATGCAGGGATAAGACTGTATACATCCGACCCTTCCTAGACTTTATAATGGTAGCAGTTGTGTATAGTGGATCGCCTTTGCAGTTGTGTATAGTGGACCGCCTTTTATATGTGTGTATATACGTATACGTACATATACATAATGTATGTATATATATATATATATATATATATATATATATATATATATACATACACATACATACATATATACATACACATATACATACACATACATACATATATACATACACATATACATTCACATACATATACATATATATACATATATATATATATATTCAGAATTATATGTCGAACAGTTTGTTGCAAGCATTGCTTTTATTGAATTCTCTAAATATTTCTCTTTGGATTTTTCTTTTTCAAAAACTCTGGTTGATGTTTTCTAGCAATCCATGCCTTGTTAGTTTCATGGCAATCTTCTTTATTATTATTATTATTATTATTATTATTATTATTATTATTATTTGAAGTGTGTAATGCTGTTCCTGCAAAGAATGCCATGAAAGCAAAATGTGTGGTACTTATGATCATTCAACTTTGGTTTCTTGTCTCTAAATGTTATGTTTGCAAGGATGCTCCCTTTTAAAATGGACATACAGAAGCTGATTTGTCAAGCATGCATTTGCGAAATAACTCTATCATATGTGTGTGTGTGTGTAATATTGTTTGTTTGATTCTATTAATTGATAAGATTTCTAGTCTTTGCTTTCGGTTATCTTTTTCATTCCTGTCACTGACATTTGTTGACTAGCAGCATTATTGGGGGAACGTTAATCATCTCCGGCTTATACCTGGTCACTTGGGCCCGCCACAAAGAGAGGCAGATAGCCACGGGGATGCCATATGTAGAATGCATTTCCGAACCACTTCATGATGATTCACTGCTCATAAAAAAAGGAAACCTCTTCTCTGGCTCCTTGTCTTGGACTGAGCCACATGAGTCATGATTTTTTTTTCTTTTTATATACCCTCTGCCTGTGATCCTCCTAATTAGAATCTAGAGACAGGACATATACTGGCAAGAGTGACCTTCACCAAGGAAATATTCTTGCTTTACTTAAAATGAAATAGCTACTAGTATTTTTTCCTGAGCCATTGATATTGGTGCCCATATCGTTATCTTCTTTCTTCAGTATCCAACTATACTTTGTCATATTCTTCACATAGAACTTTATAAATTAGCTTCCCGGCAATGCAACATCCTGAAGTGAAGGTGTATCTCATAGTTAACACTTGAGCTACCCTTAAGCAATGGCATCCCTCAAAGCAGAGAAACCTCGAAGTTCTTCGCAAACCCATGCACCAAAAGTTTATCAAGTTCAGGCTGGAGGAGCAAAGTCAGCTACAAAGAAGGCAGTTAAGAAGCCGCGAGAACCGAAGGTCCTTTTCTAACATCTGCGTTCTCACGTGGTTTTCCTTGAATTTTTCTGTTAGGTGGCACTGCATATAACTTGTGAAAATGGTGATGCAGGTCACAAGTGCCAAGCCAGCGCCACCACCAAAGTGAGGGCTTGAATGGGTTTGTCTGCTAAGAATTCTGGTGCCATTGCCATCGCCTATTGATGAAATAAACAGATGTTTGCACTGTAATGATCAGTATGTTATGATATAATATTTAAGCTTTAAGCTTTTATGCTATGCACTAATTTTGGGAGTAGGACCAGATGGACGTAGATTTCTTGTTTGCGTTGATTTATGGACGCTATGTGATCCCAATATACACTTCTGGTGGTTACTGTTTCCTACCTTGCCGAATAGGTGGATAAGTGGGATGTGATGGCTCCACACGGACTTGACAGCTCTGATAAAATTTGTGGTCCAAAGTGGGAAACTTGATACCATCCAATGGTCTTGTCATGTCAATTCTAAATCACGAGTTAATAGTATGATCGAGAAACTTGTGGTCCAAAGTGGGAAACTTGAAACTATCCCAGGTGGGTGGTTGGGAAATCTTTATTTTCTTCTCATGTTATGTGGTATCAAGCCGCTTAGAAAAATAGACATTATTCAAGAATACCATCATTTAATTATTATAAAAAAACTTTCATCCCAAACTTTTTCAAAAATTATTGTGAAATATAAAATAAAATAAATCGTGACATAATTATTTTTATTGTGAAACAATTTGTTGGGTGATCCACGCTTGTCCCTTTGATCTCACCTTTTTGCTCGAATCTTTCAGCATGACTATTTTATGGTGTCCATCCAATGGTTGTTTCCTTGGAAAAGTATTTGTACACTATCTTTGGTGCAGTAAATTTTATATGGGTTGCATCGCTCTTTATTGATCCATATAGATCTCACATGGTCGGATGATGCAGGATAGGATAGTAGTAATATGATATTATGTTTTAATCGCGACATCCATTAAAAGTCGTTCAATCTTTTTTAAAAAATTTTTATTCAGACCAAAATGTCTTTTTCCTTCATCCTACTTTTATTCGCCATCTTTCTTGGATTTTGCTGATAAAAAATTATTTTTGATTCTAAAACATTCTTTTTGGCAATGATGGTGCCGTAGAGCGGGAGTATGGGGATGAGGTTGTAGTTCATGAGCTTGGTGATGACTTCTAGGAGCTCCTACCAGATGCTAGAGTAGCTCTGCATGAGGGTGTTGGTTCAGACCAGCATTACTGCCTTGGCATACCTTGATAGAAGGGGTTCGGTGCCGATGACACCGGCATTTAGGAGCCGAATGAGTTTCGTGTGAAGATCAATTATCTTTTTGGGGCAGCGATAGTTTTAGAGGATTCATCAGCTTTGATGCTAGCTTTTGATGATTCATCAGTTTTGGTTCATTTATGTGCCTTAAACTCTAACTTCTTAGCAGCTTTGCTATTCAAAAAGTATTCGTTCAATTTCTTAAGGTCCTCATTATGTAGTCTGAAAAATTTTTTTGAATTGTTGTAATTTTTTTTGGCTTATATGGAAAATTTTTCTAAGATGTTGTAATGCTTTGTCTTAACATTTTCTAAATGGGCATGGTAGATTTTCAACTAGGGTATCGTAAGTTTACAACTTGGGCATCGTAATTTTTTAGCCTATAACAAATTTTTTTATAATATTGTAATGCTTTTTCCTAACGTTTTCTGAATAGGTGTTGTAGGTTTTCAATCAGTATCGTAAGTTTATAACTAGGGTATCATAATTTTTTTTAACCTATACCAAATTTTTTTTGGGATGTTGTAATACTTTGTTTAATGTTTTCTGAATGGGTGTCGTAGGTTTTCAACTATGATATCGTAAGTTTACAACTGGGTATCGTAATTTTTTTTTTATCTATACCAAAAAAATTTTTGGTCTGCCATTGAAGAACCCATGCTCCACCGGCCCTCTAAGTACTCGCCTCCGGCATCCCAAGTGAATGACAACGGGAATGGAAGCAGTAGCGGCTGCAAAGGACTAAGTAGAATTGCCCATCGTAGTGAGCAATGTGGTCACAATTGGTACTATAGCCACGGTGCTCTGCTTCTGCTACAGGAGGGCAACTTCTTCCAAGGAGAAGGAAGAGGATGGGAATTGCAACTAGGGGACGAAGGGAAGGAGTGCATGTGTTTTAGGAAAGAGGAGTTGGAGACCTTCTCCGAAAACGTAGAGCATTACGATATAGTGCCATTGGACCGGCACACAAGCTTCGATTTGGATGAGCTTTTGAAGGCTTCTACTTTTGTCCTGGGGAAAACTAGGATGGGGATTGTGTACAAGGTTGTGCTGGATAATGGAGTCACCTTGGCTGTTAGGAGGTTGGGTGACTGGTCACCAAGGTTTAAAGAGTTTCAGATGGTGGAAGCTATCGAAAAGGTTAGACATCCTAATATTGTTGTCCCGAGAGCTTATTTTTGGTCAGTTGACGAAAAGCTTCTTATTTATGATTGCATACCGAACGGCAACCTTTCTGCCGCAATTCATGGTATGAACCAAAACTATTAATTATTTTATCTTCATTATGTTCTACTGAGGATTTGCTATGGCAAGCTAGCATCCGCTTAACATGGAAACATGCAAAATGATTTGTTTTACGGAGGATTTCACTTTTCATATATCTTTGGTGCCGTAAGTTTACAATTGGTATGTTGTAATTTTGTTTACCTATAGTAAAATTTTTTTTGAAATGTTGTAATGCTTAATTTTAACATTTTCTGAATGAATATAGTAGGTTTTCAACTAGGGTGTCGTAAGTTTACAACTGAAGTGTCGTAAGTTTTTCCTGGACTATACTGAAAATTTTGTTGGGATATTGTAATACTTTGTCTTAACTTTTTCTGAATGGATATCGTAGGTTTTTATAATTGGGTATCGTAATTTTTTTTTTGCCTATATCAGAAATTTTTTTGGGATGTTATAATGCTTCGTCTTAATATTTTTTGAATTGGTGTCATATGTTTTCAACTAGGGTATCATAAGCTTATAAGTGAGGTGTCATAAATTTTTTTTTGGCTTATATCAGAAATTTTTTTATGATATTGTAATGCTTTGTTTTAACATTTTCTTAGTGGGTATTGTAGGCTTTCAATTAGGGTATCGTAAGTTTACAACTGAGGTATCGTAATTTCTTGTGATCACTGCATCGAAGACAGTATATAAAGACTTTTCCTTCCTTAAATTTCAATGGGGGCAGCGAGTGCTCTTCCGATGAGTCCTCTATATCGATGGCGGAAGATGGTCCCGAGGAGGGGGAGATGCCAAATGCTTCACAACCACCCATAAATCCCATCAATACCGTCTTCAACCCCATGCCAACGGTCGTTTTAACACTTCTTCTCTTGGAGGCTCTCAAAAGATTTTACAAACCTTCGTGCACACAATTTCTGTATAGATTTTAATTAGTTTTCCTATAGATTATGCTCTTCGATTCTTTTTTACTAATCCAAGATGCCTGCTTTTGTTGTCATTGACGATTGGAATCTCCAAAATCCCATGGTCGTAAATCCATATAAAAGAAAATGGGACTAGTTATGCTATTTTTTATGACCTATTGTATTGAGATCTTTTGGTATCTCCTGGATGGCTTTAGATTTTTTTTTGGAAAAAAAATAGATTTTTTTATATTGAGATCTTTTGGTATCTCCTGGATGGCTTTAGATTTTTTTTGGAAAAAATAGATTTTTTTTCCTTTTGACAGGATACTTGGAAATTAGGGTTGCCGGATCCGCTGTTATGGTAGAGAAGGATAAAAAAATAAACATATATGGTAATATGCAATTTACCGCTATAATTTCAAAGTTGGTAGCTTGATCTTGAATGCATGTCTGATGGGAAACTTTTATGGTTGGATGACTAGTAGTTGATTTTAATCCACTAAAATGGGAAGATCAAGTACGGTTTTATGATGGTAGAAGGCCAAATTTCAAGTTTCTTTTTGTATGACTTTTGAGAATTCATGTGTTTTGCTGACCATCTCTTCGGTCATCCATGCCACTATTTTTGTCATTGAGACATAATAGAAATTAATTAGTTATTCTTCAGAAAAAGTTTAATTAAGAAACTTTCCTCGACACATGGCAAGCTGTGCGTTGATGAAAAAATCTAGTTTTTGATGTTCTTTCAGTAAAAAAATATTAATGAATGGGTCTTATAAATGTTAAGACAAAGTATTACAACATTTCAAAAGAAAATTTTATTATAGGTCAAAAAAAAATTATGACACCCGGATTATAAACTTATGATATCCGTGTTAAAAACCTATGACACCCATTCAGAAAATATTAAGACAACATTACAATATCCAAAAAAATTTCTGATATATGCTAAAAAAATTATGACACCCAGTTGTAAACTTACGACATCCTAATTGAAAGCCTACGACACCCATTAAGAAAATGTTAAGACAAAGCATTACAACAGCCTAAAAAAATTTCTGGTATAGGCCAAAAAAAAATTAAGACACCCTAGTTGTAAACTTACGACACCCTAGTTGAAAACATACGATACCCATTCAAAAGCCGCTAAAACAAAGCATTATAACATCAAAAAAAAAATTTTGATACAGGCTAAAAAAATTACGATACCTAGTTGTAAACTTATGACACCCTAGCCTACGATACTTATTCAGAAAATGCTAAGACAGCATTACAACATCCCAAAAAAAATTCTGGTATAGGCCAAAAAAACTTACGATACTCCAGTTATAAACTTACGACATCCTAGTTGAAAACCTACGACATTCATTCAGAAAAAGTTAAGACAGCATTACAACATCCCAAGAAATTTTTTGGTATAGGCCAAAAAAACTTACGACACCTCAGTTGTAAACTTATGACTCCTTAATTGAAAACCTATAATACTCATTCAGAAAATGTTAAGGCAAAGCATTACAATATTTAAAAAAAATTTCTGATATAAGTCAAAAAAATTTTGACATCCCAGTTGTAAACTTATGGTGTCAAAGATATATGAAAAGTGAAATCCTTTGTAAAACAAATCATTTTGTGTGTTTTCATGTGAACCGGATGCTAGCCTGCCATAACAAATCCTTAGAAGAACATAATAAAGCTAAAACAATTAATAGTTTGGGTTCATACCAGGAATTGCGGTAGAGAAGTTGTCGTTTCTTATGTAATCATAACTAAGAATCTTTTTTTACCAAAAATAAGCTCTCGGGGTAACAATATTAGGATGTTGTTGATGTCCGATCACTTTGAGTCGGCATCCTTGAGCATCGACCGTTCCTCTATAAAAATATCGGAGCCCTTCCTTTGTCTTCAAAGCCTGCAGGAAGTCCCACGGCCGGGTATCCCAACGGGGACCCTCAGATGCTCAAGTTAGTGCTCTGAGCAACAGCCGTGAGCTTGAGAAAGCTCGAAAGAGAAAGAGAAAGACTCAGAATGAGCGTGTTTGAGTCTTTTAGAGTTACCTCTTCTTACCTAATTTATTTACCTTTATACTCTGTAAAACTTGCTTGAGAAGTTTGGGTTCTTGTCCTCTAGTGGAAAGGAGTCACGTGGAGCCTTATGATGGACCATAACTTTTGGGGGCTCATTTACTCTGAGTGGCTGAAGTGTCATGATGACTAAGGACTTTTGGGGGGTGAAATGTCAGGGCTGACATCTGTGAGGCTCAAAATGCTGCCACTTTTCAAGACTTTTATGGTGATGGCAGCAATGGCAGAGATTGCTTCCTTCTTTGATATGTCAGGACTGCAGGTCAAGTCCAATCAAGATGGGTGGCTACAACTGTTTGGTGGGTCCTGTTCCAACGGAGAGGGGAAAGCAGAGGCCATCCTCCCCGGCCAGGAAGTGCCGGGGCAGGGCCGGCCAGGAGAGTGCCAGGCCACTTGGCTTGGTCACGCCGGGGGCCGGCTAGGGAAGTGCCGGGGCCGCCTGGCTTGGACACGCCGGGGCCGGCTGGGAGGTGTTAGTCATGGAGCTGTCGGCCTTGGAGACATCGGCCATGGAGCTGTCGGCCTTGGAGCTGTCGGCCATGGAGCTGTCGGCCTTGGAGCTCTCGGCCTTGGAGCTGTCGGCCTTGGAGGCGTCGGCCATGGAGCTGTTGGCCTTGGAGCTGTCGGCCATGGAGCTATCGGCCTCGGAGCTGTCGGCCATGGAGCTCTCGGCCTTGGAGCTGTCGGCCTTGGAGGCGTCAGCCATGGAGCTATCGGCCTTGGAGCTATCGGCCTTGGAGCTGTCGGCCATGGAGCTCTCGGCCTTGGAGCTGTCGGCCTTGGAGGCGTCGGCCATAGAGCTGTCGGCCTTGGAGCTGTCGGCCATGGAGTTCTCGGCCTTGGAGCTCTCGGCCTTAGAGGCGTCGGCCATGGAGCTGTCGGCCTTGGAGGCGTCGGCCTTGGAGCTATTGGCCTTGGAGCTCTCGGCCATGGAGCTCTCGGCCTTGGAGCTGTCGGCCTTGGAGGCATCGGCCATGGAGCTCTCGGCCTTGGAGCTGTCGGCCTTGGAGGCGTCGGCCATGGAGCTGTCGGCCTTGGATGCGTCGGCCATGGAGCTGTCGGCCTCGGAGCTGTCGGCCATGGAGCTCTTGGCCTTGGAGCTATCGGCCTTGGAGGCGTCGGCCTTGGAGCTGTCGGCCTTGGAGGCGTCGGCCATGGAGCTCTCGGCCTTGGAGCTGTCGGCCTTGGAGCTGTCGGCCTTAGAGGCGTCAGCCTTGGAGCTGTCGGCCTTAGAGCTATCGGCCATGAAGCTCTCGGCCTTGGAGCTGTCGGCCTTGGAGCTCTCGGCCATGGAGCTCTCGGCCTTGGAGCAATTGGGTATGCGTGGCTTTATGAGGCCATTAAATTATTTAAAAATTTCTATTTTTATTGCCCATGGGCCTGTTAACTGGTCCTATCAGATGCCCCCTACACTCCTTAAGCTTGTAGGTCCTGCACTAACCAAGCTGAAGGAGTGTAAAAATTTTTTAAGAAACATTGGTTTATTACCTTGTGCCCGCTACTTAAAGCAGTGTACACCCAATTTTTTAGGGGGGGACGCTCGTCAATTAGTTGGCAAGGCAAAAATAGAGCTGATGGGGTTGCACTAACGCCGCTGAGGCCGCTCGAGACCAGCTCGAGGGCAGGCTAAGGGTCTAACATACTTGTGGCCGCCTAGGACCAGCCCGAGGTCCGGCTAGGGGCTTAACATAACTTTGGCCGCCTAGGACCAGCCCGAGGGCCGGCTAGGGACCTAACATATATGGCCGCCTAGGATCAGCCCGAGGGCCGGCTAGGGGCCTAAAATAACTGTGGCCGCCTAGGACCAGTCGAGGGCCAGCTAGGGGCCTAACATAACTGTGGCCGCCTAGGACCAGCCCGAGGGCCGGCTAGGGGCTTAAAATAACTGTGGCCGCCGAGGACCAGCCCGAGGGACGGCTAGAGGCCTAACATAATTGTGGCCGCCTAGGACCAGCCCGAGGGCCGGCTAGGGGCCTAACATACTTGTGGCCGCCTAGGACCAGCCCGAGGGCCGGCTAGGGGCTTAAAATAACTGTGGCCGCCTAGGACCAGCCCGAGGGCCGGCTAGGGGCCTAACATAACTGTGGCCGCCTAGGACCAACCCGAGGGCCAGCTAGGGGCCTAACATAACTGTGGCCGCCTAGGACCAGCCCGAGGGCCGGCTAGGGGCCTAACATAACTATGGCTTCCTAGGACCATCCCGAGGGCCGGCTAGGGGCCTAACATACTGGTGGCCGCCTAGGACCAGTCCGAGGGCCGGCTAGGGGCTTAAAATAACTATGGCCGCCTAGGACCAGCCCGAGGGCCGGCTAGGGGCCTAAAATAGCTGTGGCCGGCTAGGACCAGCCCGAGGGCCGGCTAGGGGCCTAACATACCTGTGGCCGCCTAGGACCAGCCCGAGGGCCGGCTAGGGGCTTAAAGTAACTGTGGCCGCCTAGGACCAGCCCGAGGGCAGGCTAGGGGCCTAACATAACTGTGGCCGCCTAGGACCAGCCCGAGTGCCGGCTAGGGGCCTAACATAACTGTGGCCGCCTCGGACCAGCCCGAGGGCCGGCTAGGGGCTTAACATACTTGTGGCCGCCTAGGACCAGCCCGAGGGCCGGCTAGGGGCCTAACATAACTGTGGCCGCCTAGGACCAGCCCGAGGGCCGGCTAGGGGCCTAACATAACTGTGGCTGCCTAGGACACAAGACTTGAACTTCCGGAAGTTTCTCGCGCCGGTCTGGGGTGTCTATGTCTTTTGGGCTGCTGATGTCCTTTTGAAGCCCCGAGGGGTGACCCGAGAGTCGCTGTGGTAGGACCATGCTTGGGAGCCTTTAATCCCGGAGGGTGACCTGAGGGCACTTTGACCTGGCTCAGGGTCCTTTTTAAGACCCTGAAGGGCGACCCGAGAGTCGCTGTGGTAGGACCATGCTCGGGAGCCTTTAACCCCGGAGGGTGACCTGAGGGCACTTTGACCTGGCTCAGGGTCCTTTTTAAGACCCCGAAGGGCGACCCGAGAGTCGCTGTGGTAGGACCATGCTCGGGAGCCTTTAACTCCGGAAGGTGACCTGAGGGCACTTTGACCTGGCTCAGGATCCTTTTTGAGACCCCGAAGGGTAGCCTTTATTGATGGGGCAAAAATAAAATTGCCTCGGGGTTTTTGCGACCGGCCCGGGCGTTGACTTGGGGCCGCTGAGATCACAGGGCTTGAACTACCGGAGGCTTCCCGCACCGGTCCGGGGTGTCTACGATCTTGGGATCACTAAAGTCATTTTAAAAATATCTCGGGGGTCGCTCGGCCGGTTCGGGAGTTTGACTCGGGGCCGCCGAGACCATAGGACTTAAACCGCCTCGGAGGTTTCTTGCACCGGTCCGGGGGTGTCCTTATGATCGCGTGGCTACCGAAAAACTACCTTGGCAGTCGCTTGGCCGGCCCGAGTGATTTTTGAGAAATTGAATAAAAAACTTCTTTTTTCTCTTTTGTTTTTATTGGTGTAGTATACTTAGCTTTCGTAGATTTTTATCTTCGTGTCCTGTTTGATGCCATCATCGATTAAAGGCTTGAGTGCTTTTTGGCTTGAGAGCTCTTTCTTTGAAGAGATTGGTCGTCCTTAGTGCTGAAGTCTGAGAGCAGCTAGATGAAATCCGTAGGAGGTCCTGGGCTCAGTTTGGCTCTTGGGTTCAGTCGAGAGAAAGAGCGAAGGGAGAGAGGGGGAAGGCGAAGTCAATAGTCAAAGCCTTTTGTCCTCATCTTCCACCCTGCATTAATTGCACTAACACCTCTCGGCTTACTATCACCAGAAATTAAAATGCCCATAAATGTTAAGGTGATGGACTGTCTCAAGTTCATCTCTTTTCGAAATTGTTCTGCTATCCATGTTGCAATCCACCTCTGGCTGATTGTTGAGCCTTTGACTGAGCTTTTCCAGCCGCCGGTGTTGTTCATCCAGACGCCTCCCCATCTCACGATTAAGGTTCTTCCAAGATGACTCAGAAGATGAGCAGAGGGCAGGAGCCCGCAGTCTCTTGAAAGTTTCGCAGTGGCAGTGCTTAGGTGAAACTTAATGGCGATAAGCTTCTCTATGACGAGATTTCTCGTGGGTGAATCACTGGCTAACTGGTGCAGCTATCATGGGCGATGTGAGAGGCTTGGGCTATTGCCGAGTGGCTAACGAGTGTTGCTTCTGCAGCTCATGAACTTACTGCATTCAAGGCTTGAACTTATTGATTGAGGATAGCCAACTAGTGGATTAGAGTAGCTGTGGCTAGTGGTGAAGGAGGAGCAGAGAGAGTGGTCCTTTGCTACTCAGTGCGATGTGGATGCCCCCAGTATGATTGGTGAGGACCTTCGGCATGCGCATCACCACCATGGCTATTTTAGAGGGGACAAAGACTTATAGCTCAAGGAGACAGAGCTTTCTTTCCTTCAGTGTGTCCCCCCTACCTGGCGCGCCAATCTGTTGATGCCCAATCACTTTGAGTCGGCATCCTTGAGCGCCGGCCGTTCCTCCACGGAAATATCGGAGCCCTTCCTTTGTCTTCAAAGCCTGCAGGAAGTCCCACGGTCGGGTATCCCAACGGGGACCCTCAGACGCTCAAGTTAGTGCTCTGGGCAACAGCTATGAGCTTGAGAAAGCTCGAAAGAGAAAGAGAGAGACTCAGAATGAGTGTGTTTGAGTCTTTTGGAGTTACCTCTTCTTACCTAATTTACTTACCTTTATACTCTGTAAAACTTGCTTGAGAAGTTTGGGTTCTTGTCCTCTAGTGGGAAGGAGTCACGTGGAGCCTTATGATGGACCATGACTTTTGGGGGCTCATTTAGTCTGAGTGGCTGAAGTGTCATGATGACTAAGGACTTTTGGGGGGTAAAATATCAGGGCTGACATCTGTGAGGCTCAAAATGCTGCCACTTGTCAAGACTTTTATGGTGATGGCAGCAATGGCAGAGCTTGCTTCCTTCTTTGATATGTCAGGACTGCAGGTCAAGTCCCATCAAGGTGGGTGGCTGCAGCTGTTTGGGGGTTCCTGTTCCAACGGAGAGGGGAAAGCAGAGGCCGTCCTCCCCGGCCAGGAAGTGCCGGGGCGGGACCGGCCAGGAGAGTGCCGGGCCACTTGGCTTGGTCACGCCGGGGGCTGGCTAGGGAAGTGCCGGGCTTCCTGGCTTGGACAGGCCGGGGCCGGCTGGGAGGTGTCAGTCATGGAGCTGTCGGCCTTGGAGACATCGGCCATGGAGCTGTCGGCCTTGGAGGCATCGGCCTTGGAGCTGTCGGCCTTGGAGCTGTCGGCCAGCTCTCGGCCTTGGAGCTCTCGGCCTTGGAGCTGTCAGCCATGGAACTCTCAGTCTTGGAGCTGTTGGCCTTGGAGCTATCGGCCTTGGAGGCGTCGGCCATGGAGCTGTCGGCCTTGGAGGCGTCGGCCTTGGAGCTGTCGGCCTTGGAGCTGTCGGCCATGGAGCTGTCGGCCATGGAGCTGTCGGCCTTGGAGGCATCGGCCATGGAGCTGTCGGCCTTAGAGTTGTCGGCCATGAAGCTCTCGGCCTTGGAGCAATTGGGTATGCGTGTATTTATGATGCCATTAAATTATTTGAAAATTTCTATTTTTATTGCCCATGGGCCTGTTAACTGGTCCTATCAGATGTCTAACCTTTCTGACAACTTCCACCGTCTGAAACTCCCTAAACCTTACTGACCTGTTACCCAACCATCTAATAGCCAAGGTAACTCCATTATCCAGCAAAACCTTATACACGATCCCCATCCCAGTTTTTTTTTTTTTTTTTAACCTTTCAAAAAAAAAAAAAAGCAGAAGCCTTGAAAAGCTCATCCAAATTGAAGCTTATGTGCCGGTCGAATGGCACTATATCATAATGCTCTACGTTTCCGGAGAAGGTCCGACTCCTCTTTCCTAAAACATATACACTCCTTCCTTCCCTTCATCCCCTTGTCACAATTCCCACCCTTTGCCCTCCTGTAGCAGAAGCAGAGCACCGTGGCTATAGTACCAATTATGACCACATTGCTCACTACGATGGTAGCCACTGCAATTCTACTCAGTCCTTTGCAGTTGCTACTGCTTCCATTCCCGTTGTCATTCACTTGGGATGCTGGAGGCGAATAGTTGGAGGGTATAATAGGATCTGTTGAGGGATAAAATTGCTATGCATCAATAACCGTGATCATGGCTAAGGCTAGCCTTGATTTTTATCCGCTGTGCAACACCCGTCAGAGATAAATCAACCTCGATAGGTCGGAGCGTCCTAGTCCCCACCGAGCCAAAGGTTCCCCAAGACGTGAGCTATCGTCTCTCGTCTCTTGGCCCCTCGAGCCGAGCTATCGTCTCTCGGTCCCTTAGCCGAGCTATCGTCTATCGTCTCTCAGCCCCCACCGAGCCAAGGGTTCCCCAAGACGTGAGCTATCGTCTATCGTCTCTCGGCCCCTCGGCCCCCTCGAGCCGAGCTATCGTCTCTCGGCCCCTCGAGCCGAGTTATCGTCCATCGTCTTCTGGCCCTAACTAAGCCATTCCACCATCCGGCTCTTCTAGTCGATCTCTTCTATCACTCGGCCTAGCCCGAGCGATACCTATACCTCTGCGGAATTCGCGCGGGAAAGATTAAAATAGTAAGATTTCAAACGGGAATCATATCTGAAAGTGGCATAGAGCCCTGGAGCCTATGCCCCCACCGAATCTTGAGATGTCAACAAGCTCTCCCAACCGTCGATCTTCTAACTAACCAGATACAAATCCTACCGATCTCATAACAAACTGGATTCAGATCTCAACGGCCTTCGGACACACGACGCTCCCAAACAACCATGTGATCCTCTATAAATTTCACCACCTCAGATCCCCTCAGGTACGCCATCTCTTGTGCGCACACTCGCTCACTGCCTTTGTTTTCCACCATTATCGCTCTGCTTAGAGCCCTGGGAGAGACTCTTCAGTGAGAGCCTTCTCCTTATTTTTGTTGACTGTCGATCTCCACTGACTTGAGCGTCGATCTCCACCCCCAACGCCTCTCGCGTGAGGACTGTTTTGCAGGTCCGCCCAGGAGGAAGCCCATCTCGAAGCCCGAACGCACCCGAGTCGGAGGATAAGATTTCAGCAGCAACAGGATCCAACGAAGGTATGCCAGTGGAGCATGGGTTCTTCAATGGCGGGCCAAAAAAAAAATTTGGTATAGGCCAAAAAAAATATATGACACCCCAATTGTAAACTTACAATACTCTAGTTGAAAACCTACGACACACATTCAAAAAATGTTAGACAAAGCACTACAACATCTCAAAAAAGTTTTTGGTATAGGCTAAAAAAAAATTATGATACTCTAGTTGTAAACTTACGACATCTTAGTTGAAAACCTACGATACCCATTCAGAAAATGTTAAGACAAAGCATTACAATATCCCAAAAAAAATTTGTTATAGGCTAAAAAAAACTACGATGCCCAAGTTGTAAACTTACGACATCCTAGTTGAAAATCTACAACACCTATTCAGAAAATGTTAAGACAAAGCATTACAACATTCCAAAAAAAAATTTAATATAGGCCAAAAAAAATTACAACAATCCAAAAAAAAAATTCAGACTACATAACGAGGACCTTGAGAAATTGAACGAATGCTTTTTGAGTAGCAAAGCTATTAAGAAGTTAGAGTTTGAGGCACACAGATAAACCAAAGCTGATGAATCATCAAAAGCATCAAAGCTAATGAATCATCCAAAGCTATCACCGCACTAAAAAGATCATTGATCTCCAGACGAAACTCATCCGATTCCTGAATGCTGGTGTCATCAGCACTGAACCCCTTCCGTTGAGGACGCCAAGGCGGTGATGCTAATCTGAACCAACATCCTCATGCAGGGCTACTCTAGCATCCGATAGGAGCTCCTGGAAGCCATCACCAAGCTCATAAAACACAACCTCATCCCCAGACTTCCGCTCCACGACATCATTATCGCTAAGAAAAATGTTTTAGAATCAAAAAGAATTTTTTATTAGCAAAATCCAAGTAAGATGGCGGGTGAAAGTAGGATGGAGAAAAAGACATTTTGGTCTGCAAAATAAAAAAAATAAAAAAAAGGCTGAACGGCTTTTAATGAACATTGCGATCAAAATGTAACATCGTATTCCTACTATCCTATCTCGTAGCGTCAGACCGTGTTGGATTCATATAGACCAATAAGGAACGGTGCAGCCTATGTAGGATTTGCTGTACTGAAGATGGTGTACAAAGACTTTTCCTTCCTTCATGTGACTATTGACTCAAAGCTGTTTGGTAAAAGCTAAAACAGATCAAACGTCTCTCTAATTTTTAAAAACAAACAACACATGCCGGATGTCCCCCTTGTGATAAAATGTGACGTTTCTTTGAGAAATGTCATGCGGTAACGAACAAAACGGATGCTAGAAGCAAGAGCGAAAGCGGATGGACACGGTTGGAATTCATTTTCGCATCTAAATGAAATTGGATATGGATATAAATTTAAAAATCTAAATAAGATCAGATGGATTGAAGGCTGCATTTACTTGATAAAAACGGCCAGCATTTGAATCATGGTCCTAATGCTCTCGCCAAACCAAAGCTGTGTGGTTGGAGCTTCTTCTCCCACATTCTCTGTATTAGTAGCCTTGGAGGAAATGGAAACAAAAGAAATCAGATCGGATTCTAATCAATTTGAAGATGTTATATTCACTGATTCCGTAAAGGAAGGGGTGAGAATTCTGGGCAAATTGAAATTCAAATGCTGCCAACTGCAATGGATTTCACATAGAAGTGTTAGATTAGCCCTTTAATGCAAGATTGTTATAAAGGCGAAGAGTCCTCTTTTTCAGATTTATCCTAATATGCGAAAGGTGAACGGTTAGATCTAGCTTACTATGCGAAAGGTGGTGGCATTGTTTCTTCTGTGTGTGAAGAAGACGAAGGGCTACCAATCGAACGTTAATGGTCTGAAAGTTTAAGCCATTAACATTAAGCTGTGGAATTAAAATGGTGTTTGATGAAAATATCAATTGAATGTTATATATATATATATATATATATATATATATATATATATATATATATATATATATATATATATATATAATTAGTCCTCTCTCTGCCTGAAGAAGTTAGCAAGAATACATCGTTATATGCTATGAAATGAATGAGGTTAAAGGAGAGAAACTAGTTATTTTGTAGAAGAGGCTATCAAAACCTGAAGAGGTTATCAATCAAAATCAACCAGATTCAAGTCTCAAGTCTACATATTATCATGATGAACTCTGCATCCGCATCAGGTAAATACTATTATGATGAATTCCCCATCGGGTAAGTATGTGCATCAGGTAAATACTATTATGATGAACTTCGCATCGGGTAAGTATGTTATTTTTATATGTAACAAATTATTTATTGAAGATCCTATTGCTAACAAGTGGTATCAACGCCAATGTTCTAAAATAAATAATTTGTTCGCATATTATGATTGATTAATTTTTCATCAGAATGAATTTATGATGAATATTTAATCTTTTAAGTTATGATTAGTTGTATTATTGGCCATTAATCTATTCCATAAAGAGGTTCATTGCCAAGAGAACCTCGGCTGATCATGTTATGAATTAATGGCATGCATCGATAAGATCATTGTGTTATACTAGTATGTATGGCAAAACTGATATTTATAGATTGAAGCAGATTGATAATCTATGATGGTTGATGTCGGCTAATGCAGCAACATTAACTATATTTGTCATTATCAAAATTGAATGTTATATTTTTTAATAATATTAGTATTATTGCTTAGTTATATGATATTAAGATAAATTGGTTAGTTAGTCACCAAAGTGGCCAAACTAATTTATATTTAGTCATATAATTTATAAAATTTAGTTATATACATTAAGATAAATTAGTTAGTTCGTCACCAAAGTGGCCAAACTAATTTATATTCAGTCATATAATTTATGAAATTTTGATATTAGAATTATTGTATAGTTATATGACATAAAGATTAAATTAGTTAGTTAGTCACCAAAGTGGCCAAATTAATTTAGTCATATAATTCATGAAATTTTAATAATATGATATTAATATTAAATTAGTTAGTTGTCACCAAAGTGGCCAAACTAATTTATATTCAGTCATACAATTTATGAAATTTTATAGAATATTATTAATGATTTGTTGGTTGTTAGAAATTAAGAATTCGCCCAAAGGTGGATTAATATTCTATAACTAACAAACCTAAATGAGAAAATCTAATATTCTCTTATCAAATTTATATGGATATACAAAGATACTATATATTTTTGATAAAATTTATTAATTTCTTTAAAAGTTTAAATAACATTCTAATTATGATGTATATTGTTGTATTTATCCAAAGGAAATCTACAATATATTTGTGTTTAATTATCTGAATTTGAGCATTATATTTTTGTAGTTGTTTCTCTACATTCATATGCTTCTGTTGTTACTATCTTTAATGGCTTAAACTTCTCTGAATGGCGTGAGCAAGTCAATTTTCATTTAGGTGTCTTGGATCTTGACTTGGTACTATTAGAAGAAAAGCCTACTGACATTACGGATATGAGCAGTGAGGCAGAGAAGTTAAAACATAAAGCATATGACAGATCTAATAGATTATGTCTAAGTTTCATGTGAATGACAATTGCCAACAATATTAAATCTACTCTTCTAGAAAGTGTAGCAGCTAAGGAATATCTTAAGCTTGTGGAAGAGCGCTTTTGTTCTGCTGATAAGTCACTTGCAGGGACACTGATGGCTGAACTCACGACCATGAAATATGATGGGTAACGAAGTATGCAGCAACATGTCCCAGATATGACTAATATTGCAGCAAGACTTAAGACCCTAGGAATGGTTGTGGATGACTCCTTTTTAGTATAATTCATTATGAACTCATTACCTCAAGAGTATGGGCCTTTTCAAATTAACTATAACACTATTAAAGATAAATGGATGTTAATGAATTGGCCGGTAAGCTTACTCAAGAGGAAATGAGATTGAAAGCACAAGGGGATCATTTAATAAACCTAGTGGGTCAGGGAGTTGAAAAAGTTATCAAGCCAAAATCTAAGAAATTTAAGAAGAAAGCACCCACTAAAGTATCATAGGTTGCTGATAATGATAAGAAGGAAAGAAAGAAAGATAAATGTCACTTTTGTAAGAAAGAAGGACATTATCAGAAAGATTGTTTAAAACGGAAAGCTTGGTTCGAAAAGAAATGTATCTTTCATTATGCTTCTCCAATTTATGAATCAAACTTATCTGAAGTTCCTTCTAACACTTGGTAGTTGGATTCTAGTGCCACTACTCATGCTTCCAATGTAATGCAGGAACTCCTTACAATCCAGAGCATAAACCCAAATGAGAACTTCTTGTTCATGGGGAACCGAGAGAAGGCCCCAATTGAAGACATAGGGACTTATTGTCTTACTTTAGATACTGGGCATCACATGAATCTACTACAAACTCTCTATGTTCCTTTACTTTCTAGAAATTTAGTTTCTGTTTCGAAACTTGATGTTAATGGGTTTAGTTTTAAGATTGGAAAAGGATGTTTCAGTTTATTTAATAAAGATGGTTCCTTTATTGGTTCTGGAATTCTTATGGATGAATTATATAAATTGAAACTTGATGATAAATTTTCTGCATCCCTAATATGTGTCCATCAAAATATTGGAATTAAGCGTAGTATGGCAAATGACAACTCTGCTTTTTTGTGGCATAAACGTTTGGGTCATATATCCAAAGAATGACTACAAAGATTAGTAAAGAATGAGATTTTACCAAATCTAGATTTTACTGATCTTGATTTATGTGTGGATTGCATTAAGGGAATGCAAACCAAATATGACAAGAAAGGAGCTACAAGAAGTACTCAACTTCTTGAAATTATACACACAGATGTATGTGGACCTTTTGATACTCCATCCTTTAGTGGAGAAAAGTTCTTTATCACCTTTATAGATGATTTTTCTCGTTATGGATAAGTCTATTTGCTTAAAAAGAAATCTCAAGCTGTAAAACTCTTGAGGTATTTACTAAAGAGGTTGAAAGACAACTAGGCAGAAAAGTAAAAATAGTAAGATATGATAGAGGTGGTAGTATTATGGAAAGTACAATGAATCAGGGCAAAATCAGGTCCATTTGCAAAATTTCCTCGAAAGACATGGCATATGTGCACAGTATACTATGCCAGGCACACCTCAACAAAATGGTATGGCAGAAAGGCGAAATAGAACACTAATGGATATGGTTAGGAGTATGATAAGTAATTCCTCATTACCAAAATCTTTGTGGATGTATGCTCTAAGAACTGCAGTATATTTACTGAATAGGATTCCTAGTAAGGCAGTTTCTAAAACTCCTTTTGAGTTATGGACTGGAAGTAAACCTAGTCTACGACACCTGCATGTTTGGGATTGTCCAGTAGAAGCACGAGTGTATAATCCACATGAAAAGAAATTGAATTCTCGAATCGTCAGTGGTTACTTTATAGGTTACCCAGAGAAATCCAAAGGGTACAGGTTTTATTGTCCAAACCATAGTTCTATAATTATTGAGACAGGCAATGCCAAATTTATTGAGAATGGTGAAGTTAGTGGAGTGCTGACAAACAGATTGTGGATATCAATGAAGTAAGGGTTAATGTTTCATTACCCATAAATGTTTCTGAATCTACAATCATTCCACATATTGTTCCAGAATTACAAAAAAATAACACTGAACAATGTTTGAATGAAGAAGTACCCCATGAAGAGCCTAACCTACCAATAGCTGATAAAATTGAATCATGTGGAATAGCTTTAAGTAGACCTGTAAGGATACAAAAATCAGCTATTTCAGATGATTATTTGGTTTATTTGCAAAAGTTAGATTTTAATTGTGGCATTTATGAAGATCCTGTTTCATTTTCATAAGCCATTAACAGTGATAAGTCTGATAAATAGATTAATACTATGAAAGATAAATTAAAATCAATGGCTGAAAACAATGTCTGGGATCTTGTCGAATTACCAAAAGGTTCTAAACAAGTTGGATGTAAATGGGTTTTTAAAACCAAACGTGACTTGAATGCAATATCGAATATTTTAAAGCTAGACTTGTTGCCAAGGGTTATACTCACAAGGATGGCATTGATTATAAAGAGACATTTTCACCAGTTTCAAAGAAAGATTCATTAAGAATCATTATGGCTTTGGTAGCTCAATATAATTTAGAGTTACATCAAATGGATGTGAAAACAACCTTTCTTAATGGGGATATAGAGGAAGAAATTTATATGGATCAACCTGAAGGTTTTTTCATAGAAGGAAAGGATCATATGGTGCGTAAACTTAAGAAATCAATATATGGACTTAAACAAGCTTCAGACAATAGTATATTAAGTTCAATGATACTATTACATCTTTTGGTTTTCATAAAAATATTGTTGATCAATGCATTTACCGAAAGATTTTTGGAAGTAAGTTTATATTTTTGGTTCTATATGTTGATGATATTTTGCTTGCTGCTAATGATTTAGGTATCTTGTATGAGACTAAAAATTTTCTATCTAAGAATTTTGAGATGAAAGATATGGGAGAGGCATCTTATGTGATAGGAATTTTCATATTCAGAAAGAGAACACATGGATTGTTAGGGTTGTCTCAGAAAACTTATATCAAGAAAATTCTTGAGAAATTTAATATGAACAACTATTCAGCAGTATTGTCCCAATACAAAAAGGGGATAAATTTAGTCTTATGCAATATCCAAAGAATGATGTGGAACGTAAGCAAATGGAATCTATTCCATATGCTTCTGTTGTGGGTAGCTTGATGTATTTGCAAACCTGCACAAGACCAGATATTAGCTTCGCAGTTGGGATGTTGGGCCGCTATCAGAGTAACCCTGGTATTGATCATTGGAAAGCTGCAAAGAAAGTGATGAGATATCTTCAAGGAACTAAGGATTATATGCTCACATTTAGAATATCTGATAAGTTGAAAGTGATTGGATATTCAGATTCAGATTTTGTTGGTTGTGTTGACAGTAGAAAGTCAACTTTGGCTATGTTTCTTGCTGGGAGAAGGAGCAATTTCATGGAAAAGTGCCAAACAATCAATCATTGCCTCATCCACTATAGAAGTAGAGTTTGTAGCATGTTATGAAGCTACAATTCAAGCATTATGGCTACGGAACATTATTTCAGGACTTGGAGTTGTCGACACCATTACCAAGCCACTGCAAATTTATTGTGATAATTTCGCGGAGTTTTCTTCTCTAATAATGACAAATATTCCAGAGGTGCTAAACATATGGAATTAAAGTACTTTACTATCAAGAAGGAGGTCTAGAAACAAAGAGTGTGCATTGAACATATTAGAATGGATCTTATGATAGCAGGTCCTTTGACTAAAGGTTTACAACCAAAAACATTTAAAGAACATGTATATAGAATGGGTCTTGGTTGTATTGAAGATTAATTATGATGATGTTGTGCCACTCTTGAGCTCATTAATATGATATGTTTCTGGTTTTATTTATTATTTCTTGTTCCTTATGCTTGTATACACTTACTATTTTGAGCAAGAAATTTACTGTGTCTTTCAGACAATTAAGTGGACATTAAGTTATTTATATAAATTATGTGACCTAACATGATAAGTTGCTAATACAGTAGTATATGGAAGGGAGTATGCAAATTGGATGTGTATGACCACCATAACTCTTATTATGTTAAAGTCAATCATGATGAAAGAATGATATTATGAAATTTAATTTTGCGCGCCTAATGTTTATACTATTAAATATTAATATCAAAACTTTCGGCCCAAGTGAAAGAATGTTAGATTAGCCATTTAATGTAATATTTTACAAAGGCGAAGAGTCACTCTTTTTCAGATCTAGTTAGTATGCGAAAGGTGAAGGGCCAGATCTAGCCTAATATGCGAAAGGTGAAGGGCGACCCATTGTTTCTTCTGTGTGTGAAGAAGACGAAGGGTTACCAATCGGACTGTGGTATTAAAAGGAATTAAAGTCATTAATTGGTGTTTGATGGAAATACCAATTAAATGTTATATATATATAAATAATTAGTCTCCCTCTGTTTGAAGAAGTTAGAAAGAATCCATCGTTATCTGCTATGAAAGGAATGAGGTTAAGGGAGAGAAACTAGTTATTTTGTAGAAGAGGCTATCAAAACCTGAAGAGGTTATCAATAAAAATCTAACCAGATTCAAGTCTCAAGTCTACATATTATTATGATGAACTCTGCATCCGCATCAGGTAAATACTATTATGATGAATTCCGCATCGGGTAAGTATGCGCATCAAGTAAATACTATTATGATGAATTCCGCATTGGGTAAGTATGTTATTTTTATATGTAATAAATTATTTATTGAAGATCCTATATTGCTAACAAAAAATCCTCTGCAAAGTGCTCTTCACAGAAAACGTTGGCTGATGTGGGTGGAAACTGGAAAGCAAGCTAGATCCCATCCTTGGAGGCTCATGGTCCAGTGACTCCAGCCTAGAGTACAAGGCCTGGGCAGGACCATCGAGCTGTGGATAAGCCTAAAAGGGAGTCCCATAGAGCTAAGCTAACCTAACATAACCTAAACGATGGTTTAGAGACTTTCTCTGATCCTCTGTGTAGGACGGCCATGGTATCCATCTGATGGCATGGGACACAGTCTGCTTGCCTATCTCTGAATGTGGCCTTAGTATCTAGTCTCTGATAGTCAGAAGAGATGTGATGATTGCTAGGCACACTTCGTGGTTTCTATTTGATCCGCAGTGCTTATGGAGCTCTTTTATGCAGGCTCGTTATGGAGCTTGGACTCCTTTTACTAATTTTCAATCTTTCCATGATTATTTTTCTTTCTGAAAGGAGGTCTGCTGATATGCTCCAACAATCTTGAACAACATATCGTGGATGATTGGTGATGGATCCTCGGTAGATGTTGTTCAAGATACATGGATTGCTGAGCTCCCTCTCACTCTGGCCTACTTTCATTAGTATGGATGTTCCTAGCAGAATGAGAGTTATAGACTTGATCTCTCAGAATCATACATTCTGGCACATTCCCACTGTGTCACGGTTCTTTGGGAATGAGTTATTTCATAGGATACTTTATATTCCGCTCATACCGGAGCACTCATTGGATACCAGAGTTTGGAAGAGATCATATCTTTCTACTGCACGTACCAGGGATTTGATGAAGATCTATAGGCCACAATCTCAGTACATGAAGGATATTGCGTGGGTCTGAAAGCTTCTTATCCATCCCAGGATCCAGCTTTTTATCTGAAAGCTTGCGTGTGACTATCTTTCCTGCTTGCTGGGAGGGGAATGCCCATTCAGACCATTTGCTTATTATGTGGTTGGAAGGAGGAGACCACTGATCATACCATTTTTAGATGCTCAAGAGTGAGTCAGATTTGGCAGATGATGGGATACCATCCTAGGGAAGGTCATACTGGTTCTCGGCGAATTGCCCTTTTGAGCGACATTTGAAGGAGAATCTGGCAGTAGGACGCTATCTGGGCTGTCATAGCCTATCAGATCTGGTTATCATGAAACCTGCTTATATTTACTGATGATGTTGTTTCTCTCCACAGGGTTGTGAGGAAAGTCATATCTTTATCTGAAGAATATACACTCTATGGTTCTACACTTGATTCTGACAGTTTGGGCCACTGGGACTCCTTGCTGCTTCAGCAGCATACCAGCATACGGTCTTTATATCTTGGGAGCCTTCCCTTCAGGATTTGTCAAAATTAATTTCAATGGGAGTGTGAGAGGATGATGTGTTGGCTCAGCTTTTATCATCTGTGAAACTGATGGAGCATTATTGACGGTGGGTAGCTTTGGTCTCCTAGACTCCTCAGTTCTTCTGATTGAGCTTTATGTAGCTTGGGCAAGTATTTCGTACGCCATTCGGATCTTCATGCTCATTGTCTCTTTATTGAGGGGAACTCTACTAGTGTCATCCGATGGTTTTGACAGAATTATTGTACTTATATTTTAAACAATCCTTTATTACATGATATATGGGCTACTCAAAGAGATTCATATTGTTCAGATCCGTCATATTTATCGAGAAGTTAATATTGCGGCAGATTGGGTGGCAGTCTATATAGGAAGATTCTATCCTATTGTACTAAAATAAATATTATTTTTTGATGTATCATGATTGGTTCGCACTAGACCAGTAAGATCATCTACTTTTATCAATAAAAAAAACTATGATTTGCCCTGGCTATGCAAGGAGTTGACTCGACGGAGAAGAGGGGTGAACCGATGGTGATTGCGTAGGTTAATCCTTCGACAACCAAAGCACAACAGCCATCTCAGGTGCTTGTTGCTCCTCGTACACAAGGAATTAAGGACGCTAACCGCTGGACCAAGGGATTATTGGGGCCAGCCGTCTCAATGGGAGCCAACCATCTCTAGAGCTATAGAGGTGGCTTGGCTCCCGGAGTTGCTGGCCACTCCTCCCGCAGCTTTCTGATTCAAATGCTACGCCTCCTCGGAGGCCGAGATGCGCTGGTTCGAGGTCCCCGGCTTCAACCCCATCCACGCCGTCGACGCCTGGGAGGAGGACGGAGGCCGGACTCTGGTCCTGGTGGCCCCCATCGTTCTGGCGGTGGAGCACGCCCTCGACCGGATGATGGAGCTGGTCCGCAGTTGCGTCGAGATGGTGCGGGTCGACCTCGCGAGGGCGCGTCCCCGGCTAGTGGGTTGTGAGGAGGAAGAACCGGTATGCTTACCTCGGTGTGGGGGATAATATATGTGCATTTTGATTAGCTATAATAAAAAAAAAAAATAAAACAATTTTGTTTTATACCCATCTTAATGCTAGAAATTGATGTAAATCGACTAAAAAATATATTTATATATTTTGTCTTCTGTTTTTATGAAATCATTTTTATATATGATTTAAATCTAGGTTTCATGGAGCTTGCATGAGTCATATATTATTTAGAGTTCCACTGCTCTAGATATAAGTCGGTTACTTTTTTCAACCCAGGTTGGACCGCACTTATCAAGTTTGCTTTTAGACTGAATCTTGGGAAAATCAAACTATTTGTTTTAAAAAAGAATTATGTGATCAGTCCTTATGTTAAAATTGAGAATCAATCCTTCGAGAACTGATCCATAAAAATTAAGAATCAATTCAATAAAAATCAGTTTTATGATTTAATTTTTAGAATCAATCCAATGGGCACTCAAAGCCGAACCAATCCAATTCATTCAAGTTGGATTGGTCCGATTTATTCGACTATTTTAACCTAGTGCTTAGCTCTAGAAAAAAAAAAAAAAAAATCTCAAACACGCACTTCAAAGCATCAGAACCAAACAATGCCTAAATAGTTTTAGAGCATCATGTCATGAAACTCAATTTTTTTTTCAAGATAATCTTTAAATCTTTCGGTATTTTTTTTTCTTTTAAGATAATCTTCTGAGACATTCACTAGTTCTTTCTATCCGTGTCTCGCGGAAGCATACATTCAGCACACTGGAAGCAGTGCTACTACGTGCGCGGTCCAGTGGCGATGCCTCACTAGATCGCTTTACACCATCAACCTTGTGCTTATTTGCTTTTGCCAACAACACTTGTCCCTCTCACTACTCCTTGCCTTGAAATAAACATGATATCAAGGCAGTAATTCAACTCAACACATTTAAGCCTTTTCTCAACTACAAGGAGTTAGCTACATAAATCTACTTTCTTAATTTTACTCTATTCAGAAATAAATCGATATTCAAATTACAATTAATTATATATTTTTTTAATTTTTTTCATACATATTAGTTTAGATATATCTCTATCTCTAACCTTATCATGAATTATTATAAAAACCACTCTTTCTAAGTGAAACATCTAAAGATCTTCATTAATATAAACAGTAAGCTTTCATATATTGAACTTAAACATTAACCAATCGAGGAAGCCCATGAGAAAATATTGAACTTCAACATTTGCACTCTTTTTTTTTTTTTTTACTATTGTTCACTTACTCAAATAATCAATAAACTGATTAGCTGAGCAAAAAGCCATGATCTACTTATGAATAAAAGCTTAAAGAAAGGTTGATGACTTGCCTTTTTTTTTTTTTTTTTTTTTTGACATGATATGCATTTTTTTATATAGTTTGTAGCACTTTGATTCATGATCGACTAATAGTATCCTTATTTTAATATTTTATGAGGTAAGATCGCACCTTTCAAATAGTTGTTATAAATATCTTTATGAACTTTTCTCGAGCTATATTTAGATATAGAAAGAGTATAAGACTTTATGAAGAGCACTCCATTTATCATAGTGCTTCTTATAATCTTCTTGCTTTTTGCTTCCCTAAATGGAGAGTATCATTTGCAATATAGGAGATTATAACATTCATCCTACTTGATTCAATATTGATCGATTAAATATTCTGACCTATTCTTCTAGTGAAAAAGGTAATTAAAAATAATTCTAATTAATTTATTTTAATCAATTGCATGAATTTAATATTTGTTTAATTATTCTAATTATTGCCATAATATTATTTGCCACATGTTTTATCTTATTATACTTTTGATTTTTTTTTCCCTTTTCTCATCTATTTTAGGCATGTTTATGTTGGCTGCCCTAGAGGCAAATCGGCAATATATATATATATATATATATATAACTATTATATGTATAAAATATTGTGTGTGTATAAATACAGAAGAAAGAGTTGCCATAGTAATGCATACGGTATGCTGCCAAACTCGCACCATCTCTCTACCATTCAGCGTGGAGATCGCTCGCGCCACCATACACATCCGGTGATCAAGACAGTTTTGGGCTCTGCGACCGCAGCTCGGCCTTGCTCACGAAAAGGCCGTGGAAGCCGTAGGGCACCCGGTGCGGCAGCAGCACTTCCGCCACCACATCCAGCTCCGGCGACCGCGCGTCCATAACCACGAATCTCGACTCCCAGCTCCCCTCGTCGTGCACGTAAGACACCAGGTATCCCGCGTCCTCCTTTCCGTCGTCCTCCGTTACGAAGAAGGGCTCCCCGCCGAAGCATCCCGGGCCGAAGTCCCGGCGCGCCACCACGCAGTCTCCTCGGCCGGCTTTCTCGAAGTCCAGCTTGACCACTCCGGAGATCTTGGGCATGGGGTCCCCCACACCGAGGTAAGCGTACCGGTTCTTCCTCCCCATGTAGCCGGGGTGGATCACCCCGAAGTCCAGGTTCCCCGCTGACAGCGGAGTCCGCGTCGCCGAGCCGCTCGCGAGGTCGACCCGCACCATCTCGACGCAGCTGTGCACCAGCTCCATCCGGTCGAGGGCGTGCTCCACCGACAGCACGTTGGGGGCCACCAGGACCAGAGTCCGGCCTCCGTCCTCCTCCCAGGCGTTGACGGCGTGGATGGGGTTGAAGCCGGGGACCTCGAACCAACGCATCTCGGCCTCCGAGGTGGCGTAGCGAGGGAGAACACCGAGGCGGGTCACCTTACCCCGGTCCGACCCCACCGGGGCCCCGCCGCCCAGCACCATGTCCATGGGCTTCATCACGATCTGGATATCCGGGAACACGGCGTGCCGCTCCGTCACCGCGAAGTCGTGAAGGAAAGAGGGCTCCCGCACCGAAAAGATGGGCACGTCCGCTGACTTGCGTCCCTCCCTGTCGAAGTGGAAGTAAGTCACGAAGGGAGGCACGGGGCCGTAGCGGAAGGCGAAGAGCTCGCCGGTGGCCGGGTCCTTCTTGGGGTGGGCGGTCATCCCCATGAGGAGCCGCCCCTCAAAATCACACCGGCCCAGGGTGGCGATCTCCCCAGAGGAAGGGTCCAGGTGGACGGCGTAGGGGAGGTCCGACTCACCCAGGGCGTAGAGTTTGCCAGCGTGGAAGGCCAGGCTGGTGTTGGCCAGCCCCGCACCCTCCAGCGGGTTCATCTGCCCTGTCAGCACACGGGCGGCGGCCACCGCCCCGCGTGCGATCCCTCCGGCGCCATGGAAGCCGGCGAAGACGCTTGGGAAGACCGGGGCGCCGGCCTCGCGCTCCAGGAGGTACCTGTAGGTCTGGACGTAGCGCGAGCAGAGGACGGCGTCGCCCGTGGCCGAGGTGGAAGGGAGGAGGAGGGAGTGGAGCATGCCGTCGCCGTCGAAGAGGTGGTGGGGCCCTTGGGGAAGGTGCTGGGGGTTGGGCCCGTTGCGGATATAGGCGCCGCCGGCGAGGCAGCGTGGTATGCAGCCGCGGACAACCGGGCAGGGTGTCGGGGGGAGCTCGCCGATGGGGGCCCAGTTGTTGGAGAGGACGTGCCGGGGGTCGACGGAGGGGCGGTGGACCGCCGGGTCGACGAAGTTGTTTATCAGGAAGTCGAGGGCATTGCATAGGGCCGCCTGGATTGATGGCGGCGGCGCCGGTGACCGAACGCTCGCAGGAGGTGGGGGCGGGGAGCTCCTTGGGCTCCTGCTTTTCTCTAGCTGGGGTTGGGTTGTAGTAGTTTTGGTAGTAGTGGTGGTACTTGGTTTATCGGGGTGGTGGATGGTGGTGCGAAGAGGCTTCTCTTCTGTTCTGACGGCCGAGATGCGGAAAAGAGGTCGGCGGGAGGGGTGGTGGGAGGTGGCGAGGAAGGAGGAGGAGGGGAGGGCGTCCATCCAGGGGAATGTATCTTGGACTCTTCTCCGTCTCACGCTGCCTCGAAGCTTGGCGGCCTACCACCACCTACAATACGATCCATAAAGAGGGGGGGGGGAGGGGGGACGACGGAGGGCCACACACTCTTCAAGTCTTCATGATTGGTGCTTGCTTCCGTTATTGGCGACTGGGATATTATTCTCGCGGTGCGGCAGTGAATCTCGATCCGCTGTCCACCGGAAAGCAGGAGTATGAGACTGTGAGCTTCCCCGTTGAGCGATAAGCGCGGTCCCACAACCACGTATCACCAGCTTCGGTGACTTCGCCGATTCTTGCTGAGAATTGAACCAAAATCACGATCCGAGAAGAATCCAAAAGTCCGAAAACACTCTATCCATTCTAAAATTGATTTTACTCCACAGGGAAGGCAAAAATGCGTGATTTTTTTAGTTCCTAATAGGAAATGGCTCTTCGGCCACCACAATATCGCTAGGCCACGGCCATTTTCATCATCCAATCCCTGTTTGTTAATCACATCAATCGTTTGCCATATGCCGTTCCTCGATAGGGTGGTGCGAGTCGCCCATTAATCTGGGGTTTATAAAATCTAATTCGGATAGAGTGGAACGATAATAGATAACCGGGGAGTTAAAAGATCCCAAGGATGGGTCATGCCTAATGATACTTGATCATCTTAAGCTGATGTCCTTAAATGTCAGTGGACGTGCTATGAATTTGATGAAGATGATTAACCTTGACTCTGAGATTTGCAAGAAGTCTCGAGGACTGAATATTCCAACAAAAACCCTTCGATGCTCAAGTTAGCGATCAGAATCACAGCCGTGAGCTTGAAGAAGCTCGAGCTAATGGGAGTTAAGAAGAAGATAAGAAAATTCTCAAAGTGCTTGAGTGTTCATACCTTGGTTAGGGATCCCTCTTACCTGTTTTATTGATACTTGGGGTCTATGTAACTTGTCTCGGAAGCTTGGAATCTCATGATGAGCCACGACTTTGTGAATAGAATGTCAGAATTAGTGGGATTTATTCTATCGATGATTGATATTTTTATGGCAGATGATGATCTTTTGGGATCATCTGATCAGAGTCATTAATGCTTCATAATGATTATGACTTCTTATGCTTGTACTTTTGAGCTCATCTGATCAGAGTCATTAATGCTTCATAATGGATTATGACTTCTTAGCTTGTACTAGAACCAATAAAGTTTGTCTTATTAGACATATATGAATCAAAGGTGGCAAATGGGCCCGGTCTTGTGAGAAGTGAAGGCTTGCTTGGGAACCTGAAGTTGATCTTGGATATAAGATAAAATAAGATAAGAGATGAGGCCGGCTAGGAGCCAGGGCTGCCTCAAAGCCGCTTATGAGCTGAGACCGCCTAGGAGTAGGGGCCGCCTCGGGGCTGCTTATGAACCGGGGCCGCCTAGGAGCGGGGGCCATCTCAGGACCGCTTATGAATCGAGGCCGCCTAGGAACAGGGGTTATGAACAGGGGCCGCTTAGGAGCGGAGGCCGCCTAGGAGCCACTTATGAACCGGGGCCGCTTAGGAACAGGGGCCGCCTCAGGGCCGCTTATGAACAGGGGCTGCCTAGGAGACGGAGCCGCTTTAGAGTCGCTTATGAGCTAGGGCCGCCTATAAACAGAGGCCGCCTCAGGGTCGCTTATGAACTGGGGCCACCTAAGAGCAAGGGCCGCCTAGGCGCAAGGCCTCTTCAGGACTGGGGCCACCTAGGAGCTGAGGGACATTGGCACCCTATCGAGTCCTACCATTAGGTGATTTTGGCCGTTAACCTCCACGTGGCTTTTATCAGCCACATCATTTGCCCTCTCGCTCCTGAGTCTTAGCACTTACGTGCACGACACTTGCCAAGATAAATGAACGCAAAATCCTCTGCTTTTGTTGGGCCTTGTGCACTATAAATTAGCGGAGGCGGGCACACACCCTCAAAGAGGTAAAGTCTCTTCGAAGTCTTCTTATCATTTAAGGAACGGCGCTAGAAGCGATACGGTCCGTGGAAAGATTGAGGAAAATATCCGTTGATCGACGAAAAAGATAGAGCATCATTATTGGGTTGTTCTTATCTGTGTCCCATCATTGGGCGCAGATCACATCCTTTGTTTATCACCAAGGCATCGTATCTCGAATAGCGAAGGGTTTGTGGATAGCTGGATAATGCCTCTATTCATGAATCTTCGCGTGGCACTGTAGTGGGTGGGATGTTTAAAAATATGTATAAAGACTGTCCCGCTCGTTCCTTCAAGCTTCTCACACCTTCACTACCTTCCCTGTGCCCTCTTCGCCTTCTGAGTCTCGAGCTCTTGCCTTTGTCCCTTTGATCTTCAGGTTAGTCCCTTTCACTTTCTTTGTTCTTTTCTCCCATGGATTTTAACTCCCATAGGAAAGGTAAGAGCCCCATGGTCGAACGCTCTACGAAAGAGATCCTTCAGGCACGGCGCCGAGCTCCTGATGACATCTCCATCCACGATCGCTCGGCAACCACAGTCAAATACCATCTAGGGCCTCTTTCCCATCAGCTAGGGTTTCTCCACCATCGAGTTGCCCGGCATCTCCTTTGGCCACCCTCTCTGAGTCCATAGGTCCGGAGGGGATAGCCTTCACCATGATCGCCTAAGACATAAAGAACCTTAGGACCCAATATGAGATTTCTGATAATATTTGTACCTTAACCCCCTTCTTGGTGACAAGGTGACCTTCAGCCAGTCTGGTGGGATTGCCTTGTATGAAGAGTTTTTCAGGAGTGGGCTTCGTCTTTCTTCCATCCCTTCTTTTTAATCTTCTAGATAGATATGACCTTATCCCGACGCAACTAACTCCGAACTCTATTCGGATTATCTGCACCTTTATCATACTCTGTCATTTTCATGGCCTTTCTGCCCAAGTTTCTTTGTTCCGAGCCTTGTACAAACTCCAAAATCCCAACAAAGCCAAGTGGTGGAGCTTCACCTCCAGACCCAAAAGAGCCCTCAAAATCAATTCGCCCTCCAAAATTAAGGGATGAAAATTTTAATTTTTCTATGTTATTTAGATGGAGTGAAGATGGACTGGGGTATTCCTGACACCAGCCCTAATAAGAACTCGACTGTAAATAAGGAAGACCGAGAAATTTTTGATTTGCTATCATCCGATCTTTATTCCTGTCGAGAACTGCTATCGGAGGATAACCTCCACGAAGCCGGCGTAGCGTCACATCGCTAACACCGGCGCCCGATGAGCGCCTCACCCTTTAGCCATCATTTTTCTTCTTCTTCTCTCCACTTCTCTTTTTTTTAACTCTGATTTTTTTTAACTCTAATTTTTGCTTCTTTGTGCAGCAATGAAGTTTTCTCTTGACTTCTTGATGGCGGGCCTCCGAAAGAGAAAAGAGGCCGCTGACGACACTGCGAGGGTAGCGCCCAAAAAGCCTTACCAAAAAGATTAGGACGGGTCATCCTAGCGCCCCACGGTCTCTTTCACGGCTCCCAAGGTTGTTCCAATGGGAGAGCCAAGAAGAAAGGATCCTCCACGAGGAACCAGCAGTAGGGGTTCCTCCTATTGAAGTTGAGGCAGGACCATCGAGAAGAGCCCCTGGCCACCGCCGAGCCCGAAGGTGAAGCCGCACTGGAGGCGAGGGTTGGGATGCCTTCGGTGGTGGAAGTTGAAGATGATGTTCCGCCGGCCACCCGACTGATGCCGAAGGATAGAGGGACGCCCCCTAATAGTGCCTCAAGGGGCCAGCTATCTCGGGTGACGGCGATGAACCACGGTCGGTTGGCGGAGCGTGTATTGAGGCGCTCTAGTCTTCCAACTTCCAGGCTGAGCTTCACCATCAACCAATTGCCGACGTCTTTGACAGTCTCTTTATCGTGCCCTTTAGGTAAGTTCGCCGGCTCCATTTCTTTTTTGTATTTGGATATAATATGAGAATTTGGTCTGAACTCTATCCGATTGGTCCATGCAGATGTCCAATGGCCTTTTTATCCTTCGGGATGCCTACGCCGGGACCATCAATAACTATGGGCATACTCGGGATGAACTGATTGCAGCCAAGACCTGGGCTGACACCTTGGCCAGAGAATTGGCCAAGGTGCGAGTCCGAGAGACGAAGGCAGCTGGTGAGCTCCGAGCTGCTTAGGAGGGAGCCGCTTTTTAAAGGCTCAAGCCAAGGAAGCCGAGAGTAAGGCCAGAGTCGTTGAGGCCAAATTAGTGGATGCCATGACAAGGCTTACGCCGATTGAGGAGAGGTTGGAAGATACTCTCCTCAAGTTGGACCATGCCGAAGAGAGGGTCGATAAGGTCGAGTCTGAAGCTCGGGCCGCCATGAAGAAGCAAGCTTTTGTGGAGGCGGACACTCGGACCTCCTGGGAGAAGAAGACCATCGCCGAGGCCCAGGCTCAGGAAGCGACGAAGAAATTAGCCATCGTCGAAGCCCAAGTTAAGGAGAAGGTGGCCGCCGCCGAAGCCCAAGCTCGGAAGGCCGTACTGTAAAGGCTCCATCGCTTTTGCTACGGAGGTAAGTGAAGCGGCCATCGATGCCTTCTCCCACGGCTTCGAGAAGTGTAAAGAGAGGATCTCTCGGATTTTCAAAATAAGCAGCCTTAAACGCATTCGGCCTGAAGATGAAAAGGAGGATCCGAAGAGTGGCGGTGCCAAAGACGGGCCGGGACCCGCCGAACCTTAAAGGTTTTTCCTTTTTTTCAATATTTTGTAATCCGACTAATGTCGGCATTTTGTATGACATTGACATAAGATTAATGAAAGAAATATTTTATTCAAGTATGACGAACTTAGCTTTTTGTAGTGCTTTGGTCTTTTGGTGAACACTTCTTTAGCAAGTTCAACAAGATGCACCTTTGGCTTCTTGAGCATATTTAGAGAGTCGGCAACTTGATGTACAAAGTTCATGGGGACACTTGGGCTTGCCTTCGCCTTTTGGGCATTTGCTGAAGTGTTCTTCGGAAGCTAATGCCGGTCATAGGTCCTTCAAGGGCCTTCTGAAACTACTCGGGGGCTTCTCGGTGCCGGCTTGGGAGTCAACTTGGGGCTGCCAAGACCATAGAACTTGAATCACCTCGGGGGTTTCTCAGTGCCGGCCCGGGGGTGTCCTTATGATTGCGGGGCCACCGAGAGCCTTTTGAAACTACCTCAGGGGTTTCTTCGTGCTGGCTCGGGAGTGACTCGAGGCCGCCAGGACCATAGGACTTGAACCACCACGGGGGTTTCTCAGTGCAAGCTCGAGGATGTCCTTATGATCCTAGGACCACCGATATACTTTTGAAACTACCTCGGGGGTTTCTCGGTGCTGGCCTAGAGTCGACTCGGGGCCATCGAGACCATAGGACTTGAACCACCTCGAGTTTCTCGGTGCTGGTCGGGGGTATCCTTATGATCGTGGGGCCACCGAGAGCCTTTTGAAACTACCTCGGGGTTTCTCAGTGTCGCCTCGGGAGTCGACTCGAGGCCACCGAGACCATAGACTTGAACCGCTTCGGAGGTTTTTGGTGCCGGCACGGGGGTGTCCTTATGATCCGGGGCCACCGAGAGCCTTTTGAAACTACCTTGGGGGTTTCTCGATACTGGCTCGGGAGATGACTCTGGGTCACCGGGACCATAGGACTTGAACCATCTCGGAGGTTTTTTGGTGCCAGTCCGAGGGTGTCCTTATGATCATGGGGCCGCCGAGAGCCTTTTGAAACTATAGAATTGTCCAAGCCTAATAGGAAGATAAAATTTAAGACTTTTCATATATTCATCGACCGAATACACTTACTATTGATAATACTGGCAAAGGTTATCCGCATTCTAAGTGCATGGGATTGGCCACCCATCGAGCTCCTTGATTCGATACGCTCCTTGGTTAAGTGCTTCGATGACTCGATATGGCCCCTCCCAATTCGGAGATAGCTTGCCCCTTCAGTTGGCTTGGATACCTCAGCCCTTCTAAGGATTAGATCCCCAGGACGGAATGTCTTGAGGCAAATCTGGGCGTTGTAATATTTCGTGCTCGTTGGTGGAAGACAGCCATCTTGAGCCACGCTTGGTCCCGCATCTCATCGATGAAGTCGAGGCTGGCCCTTAGTTGATAAGAATTATCTTCTTCATTATATGACTCACCCTAGGGCTTGGAAGACCGATCTCCATCGAGATAACCATTTCAGATCCGAAGATGAGACTAAAAGGAGTTTCTCCTGTAGGAATCCTTGGAGTCGTATGATATGCCCATAGTATACTTGGGAGTTCCTCCACCCATTTACCTTTGAACTCATCCAGTCAAGTTTTGAGTTCTTGGAGGATGGACCGATTCATGATATCTGCTTCTCCATTAGTTTGTTGATGCCTGACATAAGAACCGATGGCCGATACCCAACTTAGTGCAAAAAGTCTTGAATGCAGCATTATCGAATTATCGATCATTATCGGTGATGATAATATGAGGTAGGCCAAATCGGTAGATAATAGACTTTCAGAAAAATGTCCTTACCTTGCCCTCGATGATTTTGGCTAACGCCTCGACTTCAACCCATTTGGTGAAGTAATCGATGGCGACAAGTAAGAAGCTCTGTTGCCCTGAAGCTGGGGGGAATGGTCCAAGGATATCCATTCCCCATTGAGCGAAGGGCCCAAAGCAGAGAGTGGGCTCAGCTAGGAGGCTAGCTGTCGTTGAACATTAGAATATCGCTGGCAACTATCATACTTCTGGACTAGCTCAGCAGCATCCTTTCGCATAGTAAGCCAATCATATTATTGGCGAAGAGCCTTGCGCGTCAGTGATCGCCCCCTAGGTGGTTCCCACATATGCCCTCATGAATCTTTCGAAGGATATAATTAGCGCCCACAGGGCCAACACATTTAAGGAGGGGATAAGAAAAAGACTTTTTGTATAACTGTCTATTCAGCAATTCAAACTTGGGAGCCCTCCACTTGAGTAGCCTAGTTTCTATGAGATCAACGGAGAGAGTACCATTAGCAAAGTAATGGATGTAGGCATCCATTCAAGTTGACTCTTACGGAACTTCTTCCACTGCATCAATACTTGGAGTCTCCAAGTGCTCAACATATGTTCTTCCCAAGGTGTTATCCACCGAAATGGCTAGCCACGACAAGGTGTCGGCTCTGGCATTTTTGCCTCTAAAAATATAACTGATAGTGAAATAAGCCAATGAGGAGGTCAGCAACTTGACTTTATTTAGATATCGAGACATAATGGGGTCTCGAGCTTTATATTCCCCAATAATTTGTTCAGAGATGAGCTGGGAGTCGATGAAGTCCTGAGGTGCTTTACTTCGAACTCCTGTGCGAGCTTAATCCCGGCCAACAAGGCCTCATACTCAGCTTGATTATTTGTAGCTTTAAAGAGAAATCAAAGAGTGTACTCCAGCCTTCGGATTTGCAAGAATAAGACCAGCTCCGCTTCCTTGAGAATTGGAGGCGCCATCAACATGGAGGATTCAGGTCTTCGCTAAATCCCTACCAGCGTCCGAACATATCATTGAAAAATCTTTATGTTGCTCTTTCGTCCAAGTGCACTCCACTAGAAAATCTACCAACACCTGGGACTTCAAGGCAGATTGGGATTGAAATGAAAGGCCGAACTCTTCCAATTTGATTGCCCATTTAGCTAATTGACCAGAGGTATCAGAACGAGCCAAGATAGCTCTAAGAGGCTGATCCGTGAGTATCACGATTGGATGGGCTTAAAAGTATGTCCTAAGAAGTTGACGAAGATGATTAGAGCAAAATAATTTTTTTGGTTCTCGAGTAGCTGATCTTTGCATCATGGAGTACTTTACTAATGTAGTAGATGGGTTTCTATGCTCCATCGAGGTCGAGGCATACTAGAACAGAGCTAACCGCTTCTAGAAAAGCAGCAAGACAAAGGAAGAGCCTTTCCCCTTCTTTTGGCTTTGACAGTAATGGTGGTGTAGATAGAAACTCCTTTAACTTCTCAAAAGCTTTCTAGCAGTTCTTCGTCCACTCAAAGCCGTTTGCTTTGCGTAGAGCTTTAAAGAAGGATTGGCATCTTTCAACTGATCTCGACAGAAAATGGCTTAGAGCGGCTACTCTTTTGATGAGCTGCTGCACCTTCTTTTATTGACTAGCTGCCTCATGTTGAGAATGGCTTGTATCTTTTTTGGATTCGCTTCAATCCCCCGTTGAGTCACCAAAAAGCCCAGAAATTTTTCGATAGTGACTCCAAATGACACTTGCGAGGGTTGACTTCATTTGATGGCACCGAGGTTGTTTAATGTTTCTTCTAAATTAGCCACATGGTCGGCGATGCAAGTGCTCTTAGTTAGCATATCATCCACATACACCTCCATATTGCATCCAATTTGATCTTTAAAGATCTTATTCATCAATCTCTGATAGGTGGCCCTGCATTTTTTAACCCAAAGGGCATCACATTGTAGCAGTAGATGCCTTTTCGGTGATGAAAGAGGTATTTTCTTCATCCATCGGGTTCATCTTTATTTGGTTGTATCCAGAAAAGGCATCCATAAAGCTAAGAAGCTTATGGCCAGATGTGAAGTCCACCAATTGGTCAATCTGCGGTAGCGAAAAGCTGTCTTTAGGACGTGCTTTATTAAGATCGGTAAAGTCAATACAGATTCTCCAACTTTCGCTGGCCTTTCGCACCATCACTACATTGGCTAGCCAATCCGGGTATTGTGCTTCCCGATGTGGCCAGCAATAAGCAGCTTATTGACCTCCGCATCAATAGCCTTCTGTCGCTCGGGGGCAAAACTTCTCTTCTTTTGGGGGACAGGCTGGTACTTCATATCAATATTAAGCTTATGAGTAATTACCTTCGAAGGGATGCTGGGTATGTCCAATGCTGACCAAGCAAAGACATCTGCGTTCGCCCATAAGAAGGTAAGAAGTTGATTCTTCATCTCTAAAGAAAGAAGCTTGCCAATTTGCATAGTTTTCATGGGATCATCCCCTAGCGGATAGGTTAGTAAGTGCTCAGCGGACTCTCTCCTTCTTTTAGATTCTCTAGGATCGAGCAGCACTGAGGTTGATGGGATCTCCATCTTCTGAGGGCTGGGAGCCATATGATAACATAACTACACGTGATTTTGCTCCCCATAGATCTGCCGATTCCTTCACTGGTAGGAAATCTCAAGCAGGCGCTTAGTAGATATCACCGCATCTAATAGGTTTAAGCCAGGCCGACCGAGTATGGCGTTGTAAGCCAGAGGTACTCGGGCTACTAAAAATCTCATTAGGACTATACTTTGATACGGCGGCGATCCTGCCATGACCAGTAAGGTAATTTCACCTTCTACCCTCACTGAATCTTCTATAAAACCAATCAAAGGCGTTGTCACCAGTTGGAGGGAACTGGAAGATAAATTCATCTGAACAAAGGCATCATATGTAAGCATAGCAGAGCTCCTACTATCCATCAAGATTCTTTTTACATGATGCTTAGCGTTCGTCATAGAGCGATAATGCTATCATCATTCAGATTGCCCCCCCTGGTTAATTCTCCTTCAGAAAAGAGATTACATTTTCTATTCCCTCTCTCCTCGGTCTTTTTGAAGATGAAGCTGTTCCCCATGAAAGCATACCCACCATCCTCTCCGTCGGGGTGTTATCAATGTTAGCCTGGACAGATAGAGGCCCTATTAGAGCTGGGATGGTTGAAGGCCCTCCCTTCTGGATAAACTTTCCAAGATAGCCCCACTGATGAGCTCCTTGATGGCGTGCTTCAGCTTATGGCAGTCTTCAATATCATGGCTATAGTCTCTATGGAAGCAGCAATAATGACAATGATCGCGAGCAGCATCCATCCTCAATGGGAGAGGGTGTCGGAGATAAGGATCGCTTTTAATCTCCATAAGGAGATGAGACCTTTGGGCGAGGAGAGGTGTAAAGTTCTCTTCTTTGGGGGCAAAGTTTTGGCATCGATTATTTGGCCAGCGTGGGGGCTTAGGCTTCTTAGGGTGAGGTCCGCTTGACTCCGCGCGGACCGATCTTTTGCTAGACCCTCTTTTAGTGTCTCTCCGAGTGAAATCAGCTTCGTCAACACAAATGTATTTCTATGCACGACTTAGAAGCTCAGCATAGAAATTGGGAGGTCTTTTATCCAATGAATAGGTGAAGTGGAGGGATGAAGCCCTCACTTTAGGGTCAGAGTGGCTACAGCATCGTCGATGTAGTAGACCTTGAGGGCTGCCGTCTTGAATCGGACCACAAAATTCTTCAAGAGTTATCCTTCCTTCTATTGAATGGAGAATAAACTATCCGTTACCCGGGGGATCTTTCGACAGGCATCAAAATATGCTAAAAAAGTTTTCTCCAACTGTCGGAAGGAGTCGATGCTGCATAGGAGTAGGCAAAAATACGAGGCACACGCAACTTTCCAGAGGGTAGCGAGGAAAGTAATATATAGGAGGGCATCAGTTGCCTCCTGAACTTACATAAGAGCTTTATAACTCTCCAGATGGTCAATGGATCCTAGTGCCATTATAAGGATCCAGCTGGAGAACGCGGAACCTGTGAGAGACAGGTTCTTCCATAATCCGACGAGTGAGGGATGGATGAGTGTCATAATCCATCCCTGATTGGTTATTGAGCTTCTGGCTGAGCTCTTCCAACCACCGGTCTTGTTCCTCCAAGTGCCTCTCCATCTAGCAATTGAGATCCTCACTCATTGATTGAGAAGATGAATAGGGGGAGCGATGGCACTGTTGGTGATATGTCCTTCGGGGCTCCTTCCCCCATCGTCGTTTGAAAGAGGGGATGCTCAAGTGGTGGATAGGAGATCGCGACCTTTTGGAGGTTTCCTAGTGGTGGTGCATGGACGAAGCATGACGGTGGTGATGCTCCTTCAGAGAGGGTCTTCTGTAGGTAGATTGCTGATTGGTTGGGGCGACTGTTGCAAGCAATATGGGATGCCCGGGTTACGATCGAACAATTGCAGGCTGTTGTCCTTGCAACAAGAGCTTGGACTTGTTGGGTAAGGGTGGCAAGTTATTCGTGTGGAGTGAACAAAATCGATGGCGAGGAAAGAGCAGGGAGATTAGCTTTGGTTGCTCAGCATGATAGGAATGCCCCCCAGTATAACTGGCAGAAGCCTCCTAAATATGCGTCACCACCATTGTTGTTCAAGAGAGGACGAGCTTATAACTCAGAGTTACATAGCTATCCTTCTCTGCTCAGCAACCCCTACCTGGCGTGCCAATCTGATGATACTGATCACCTTGAGCTAACGTCCTTAAGCGTTAGTGGACGTGCCATGAATTTGATGAAGATGATTCACCTCGACTCTGAGATCTGCAAGAAGTCTCGGGATCGGATATTCCGGCGGGGACCCTCCGATGCTCAAGTTAGCGATCAAAATTAACCGTGAACTTGAAGAAGCTGAGCTAATGGGAGTTAGAAAGAAGATGAAAAAATTCTCTAGGTGCTTGAGTGTTTATACCTTAGTCATGGGTCCCTCTTACCCATTTTATTGATACTTGGGGTTTTGTAACTTGCTTCGGAAGCTTTGGAATCTCATGATGAGCCACGACTTTGTGAATGAAATATCAGAATTAGTGGGATATATCCCATCTAAACTGGGTGATTGATACTTTTATGGCAGATGATGACCTTTTAGGCTCATCTGATCAGAGTCATTAATGCTTCATAATGGATTATGACTTCTTAGGCTTGTGCTAGAACCAATGAAGTTTGTCTTATTAGACATATATTAATCAAAGGTGACTAGTGGGCCTGGCCTTATGAGAAGTGAAGGCTTGCTTGGGAAGCTGAAGTTGATCTTGGATATAAGATAAAATAATATAAGAGATGAGGCCGCCTAGGAACAGGGGCTGCCTAGGAGCCATTTATGATTGGGGCCGCCTAGGAGCAGGGGCCGCTTATGAGCTGGGGCCGCCTAGGAGCCGCTTATGAGTTGGGGCTGCCTAGGAGCAGGAGCCGCCTCAGGGCTGCTTATGAACCGGGGCCGCCTTGGGCAGGGGCCGCCTTAGGGCCGCTTATGAACCGAAGCCGCCTAGGAGCGGGGGTCGCCTCAGGGCCGCTTATGAACCGGAGCACCTAGGAGCGGGGGCCACCTCAGGGCCGTTTATGAATCGAGGCCGCCTAGGAACAGGGGCCGCCTCAGGGCCGCTTATGAACAACGCCCGTCTAGGAACAAGGGCCACCTTAGGGCCGCTTATGCCCGGGACCACCTAGGAGCGAAGGCCGCCGCAGGGCTGTTTATGAACCAGATCGCCTAGGAACAGGGGCCACCTCAGGGCCGCTCATGAACTTGGACCGCCTAGGAACAGGAGCCGCCTAGGCGCGGGGCCGCCTAGGAGCTGAGGGCTGTTGGTGCTCTATCGACTCCCACCGTTAGTGATTTTGGCCGTTAATCTTCACGTGACTTTTACCACCCACATCAATTCCACAAGGAATCCAAAATTATTGGATGAAGATGTCGCTTCTCACCTCCTCACGACGGGGAACGATTGAAATCTAGTCGGAACATCATCCGCCGGCCAGCTGGAGCTCAACCCCAACAACCTTCTTTAATAGGATGGCAATGTTTTTTGGTTTGGCCGTTAATGCACCATTTCTATTGATTCGAAGAATCTTCGATCTAAACTGCTTAACAGATATAAAAGTTATTCATTTAACGACTAAATAGATAAATAATCAGGAACAATATTCTCTGTTCTATTTCCGTCCTCGTTAGTTTTAATATATATTTAAATTTTAAAATAAATAAAATATATACTAAAAAATAATAATACATTTGAATTTTTTTATCTCTTCTCTTCTTTCATACAGCTGTCCTGAACATCAAAGATATAACCATAGCAAACCGATCTTTCTCTTCGTTATTTTTTTTAAGTTTTTAGTAAATTATAAATTTAATAAAATAATTTTATTTTTTTATGTAAATATTAAATGGATATCCATTTATTTAGTTGGATATCATTATTTTTATCTTATTAACTATAATGATTTAACGAATCAAAGAATGAAAAAAAATTTTAAAAAAAAATTAAAACCAATAGGAATTATTTATTCTCGAGCAATTGTCATCCCTATTTTTTTTTTGAAAGGGATGGAAGGACCCACCAAAATAGCCCAGAGCTCACGCCATTCACGTATTAGATGGAATCATTCCCAATAAAGGTTATTCGTTCTTGGAGCATTGCCATCCCTATTTTTTTAAAAGGGACAGGAAGGACCCACCAAAGCCCAGAGCTCACGCCATTCACGGATTAGATGGAACCATTCCCAACTGAACAAATGGTGATGGGGACGACCTGTTGGTGTTGGGTCTCTCGTGGATACCGGCCGGTCCCGCACGTTTAACCGCTGCCGTTTTGAGATAGTTGCGGCCAAAATGGATGTGCTGTTTTAAACGCACTGTTTTGTTTGTAACATTTTATTTTATATCTCCTGTGGCGGAACAAACAGTAGAGCAACTCCTAGGCTTTGGGAAGAAAGTAATTAATAAACCTCCAGTTAAATGCCAAGCTCGCACTGTCTTGTAAGTTGTAACCAAACAAAGCGTCTCTTTTTTCATAAAAAGAAGAGAAGGTAGTCCGTTAATTTAATATAGTACAGATTTCTGAACAAGTAATCGCAACGTGGTTGACAAGTGACAAGTATAATACGTACCATCTTCTCTCATCATCATCTTATGTACTGCGTTGTGTTTTTTTTAAAATTTATAGTGCCGACACCGCTGCTTCCAGCAAACACGCAGCGTATCGTGAGATTGTTATTTATGGCGCGCAGGCCTTGCGTCACGCCCAGATCCCAGGTCTAATTAGAATATTTTAAAAAGTATTTCGTTCATTAAAAAAATTATTTCTGAATAAGTATGCAAAATAATATTTATTTAAAAAATAATAATTTTTTTAATAACAACTTTATCATCAAAAGATAATTCTAATTATTTTTGGATCCTTACGTTTGGATGTCAAAAAGTTATTTCATGAATAAGAATACGAATTCCATAGGAATAGCTTATTCCCTTTGTTATTCCAAATTTCTGTTTGGATGAAAATCTGGTATTCCATGTTATTCCAGTGCAATTAATGCAGTGTTATTTCAAATGATGTTTGGATGACATAGAAATAAGTATGTATTCCAATAGGAATATATGAAGAATTTTTTTGAAATTCCAAAGATACCCCTTCCAATAAAAATGGTTTATCAATTTTTATTTTTTAAAATGACTTGAATAAATTATTATTTATTAATAAATAAGGTAATAAATAATATTATTAATAAAATAATATAAGAACATACTTAATAAATTATTTTATATTAATAAAGAAAAAAATAACATACTTAATTTATTATTTTCTATTAATAAATTTATTTAATTTTAAAATATATTATAAATAAATTTATTTAATTTATTTAAATGACATTATAAATAAATTTATTTAATTTATTTAATTTAATTTCATCGGTAACCCTGGAATAGCTGCAGTGGGAATAGGAGCTATTCCATGGGGTACCATGGAATAAGAAATCAAAATAAGAGGGGTTGATTGGAATAGCTGTTCTAGTGGGGCCCACTCTCCGTTTTCATTCTGTTTGAGGGAATAAGGCGGAATAAGAGCTTATTCCAGGCATTATTCTCCCATCCAAATGCAGCCAAGGAATAAGTTCAAAGGATAACCCATATCTCCATAGTTAAACATGGATTATCCCTTCTAATTAAACTTTTTCAAAATTATCCCTCCTACTTATAGCTTTTGGGGATAACAGAGGATATCCTTCGAATATCCCTTTATTCCTCATATCAAACACAGCCTAAATGTAACTATTGGTAGCGTTTGGATGCCCTATTTCTAGTTGGAGTAGCCTTTTATTCCATGTTATTTCCTCAAACAGGTATAAAAAAAGGTGATGAATCTTCTAAGAATTGGTATTTCAGTTAAACATTCTTATTCTATAATTCGTATTACATGCTTTCCCATGAAATAGTCATATTTTCATTTATCGTATTCTAAGGGCATTGGCTGAAAAAAAAAAAAGACTATTACTTTCTCTATTTGAAAAAATTCATGATGTTAAATAAAAAGGAGAAAAAATGTAGCATCAGCTAACCGTTACAAATATGTGCAGAACAATATCCATCGCAAAATGATAATGTATAATCCACTTTTCTCTTGCTAACCATTACTAATATATGTACATAACATGTAAACTTTTAATATATCATAACAATAATAAATTAATTAATCAAAATAATTTATTTAAGTAATTATATAATAAATAAATTGATAATCTATTTTTTCTTATCATTTGGTCAGGGATATTTTAAGATTTCTAAAAAAATATTCATCTATTTCCAATCGAATACATGCTTATTTTCATATTATCTAAATACCATTTGGAATAATACTACATTAATTACACTGAAATAAGTTAGAATACCGAATTTCAAATCAAACAAAAATCTAGAAATAAAATAGAAAATTCGTATTCCTGTAATAACTTTTTGATATCCAAACACTACCCTAGAGAATATACGCCATCTCTTTTAATATGATCTTAAATATACTAATAAAATTATTTAATTGCAAACTCCTTTGGTACTTGCCAAGCATAGTCGCATGCCAGCATTTACTTTTGCAGCTAAAACATATAAAGCATCAAATTAATTTGGTTGAACTTTGGGACTGCTATGGCTATGAGTGGCTGGGAATTTGAATGCCATGTTGCTAACTATCCAAAATTGTTATGTTTTTGCCTGTAATTGGCTACCACCATGGTATTGTTTATACTTGATATAGATAATAAATAAAATAGTTAGTAAATGATACAGTTAGAAAATAAAAAACCCTAGTCCTGGACGGCCCCCAGTCCTAGGCGGCCCTCCAGGATCTAGATGGCCCCCAGAGTCTGGGCGGCCCCTAGTCCTGGGCGGCCCCCAGAGTTTGGGCGGCCCCCAGTCCTGGACGGCCCCCAGAGTCTGGGTGGCCCCTATTCCTGGGCAGCCCCTGTCCTAGGCGGCCCCAGATCCTGGGCGGCCCCCAGTCCTGGGCGGCCCCCAAGATCTGGACGGCCCCTAGTCCTGGACGGCCCCCAGAGTCTGGGCGGCCCCCAGTCCTGGGCGGCTCCAGTCCGGCCCCCGGCCCCTCCTGGGCAGCCCCCGTCCTAGGCGGCTCCCAGATCCTAGGCGGCCCCAGTCCTGGCGGCCCCCCTGGGCGGCCCCCAGTCCTGGCGGCCCCAGAGTCTGGGTGGCCCCTATCCTGGGCGGCCTCCCCTGGACGGCCCCCCTGGGTGGCCCCCCTGGCGGCCCCAGTCCTGGCGGCCCCAGAGTCTGGGCGGCCCCCAGTCCTGGGCGGCCCCCAGTCCTGGGCGGCCCCAGATTTGGGCGGCCCCCTTGGGCGGCCCCCAATCCTGGGCGGCCTCCAGAGCTTAAGCGATCCCCCGGTTTAAGAACAACCCCCACGATAAAATGATTAAAAAGAAATAAACCGTCACATCCGGAACAGAAATCGAGAGATGCCAAAATCATCATGCCTTAATTGGTTCGCATAAGACAAACCCCCTAAAGGGGACATTGAACCTCTATTTTAGAGCCAGATCCCTTTTCCCTCACCCTGACGTCTCCACTACCTCTGACATTCCTTTGGGATAATCAAGATCATCATGAAAAGGATTCCTTCATGAGCAAGTTTCTTAATATCCTTATTAAGAATTATCACTGAATAACCACGTAGTGCAAGATGAACGCCTGCCCTACACGTGGACGTCCACGATAATAAAAAGTCAAAAGAAAAGAAGGATAAAGGGGGAGGGGAGGAGGGGGGGGGATCTTCTTCCTAAAAAGAGAGATCTTAAAATCCAAGACAAGAAAATCGGTGATCCAGCATCAACAGATTGGCGCGCCAGGAAGGGGGCTTATCGTCGGAGCAGTGAGATACGCCTGTCCGACGGTTCCACAAAGATGAGCTCCAGATCTCTGGAAGAAGATCCTACTGATTGGTCTGGGGGGCATCCTTCGCCCCCCAATGATGATCTCGCACCTCTTGGCCCCTCTCAGACGGTGAAGTCGACTCCTCCGGCTTCTTCCTCACCGCTACCGCCTCCGGTTATTCCCCAGGACCAATTGCAAATTCTTACTCAGCAGGTCCAGACTCTCGTGGGGATGGTTCAGCGGTTGCAAGAACGACACTCTCAAGGGATTCCACAACAACTCGAGCGACCTCTATCGCCTAGGTCGGCTACTCCTGTTAGCCGACAGTCAGCTCGGGGGAGATCTCCTCCGACGAGGCCTCTCCGTTCTTATTCTCCAGGAAGGCGGCGGTCCCAGGGTCTCCGCGACGGTTCCCGCTCCTTATCCCATTCCCCCGACGGCCTGTCTACCGGTCGGCGACGGGGAAAGGAACCTTATGCGGGGCATCGTCGACAGCGCCATCGAACTCCTTCCAGTTCTCCTGAACCGGCTGAAGGAGGCGTGACCGACAGAATGGAAAGGCGCCTTGAAGAGCAAGACCGTCGGCTGGAAGAACTCAGTCAAAGAATCAATAACCAGCCAGGATCAGATTATGATGCCCGCCCTCCTCTTTCTCGGCGTATCATGGGAGAGCCCATTCCAAGGAGGTTTCGATTTCCTCAGCTTGATCCCTATGACGGCACCACTGATCCTTTAGATCATTTGGAAAGCTATAAAGCTATCATGCAGGTCCAGGGGGCAACAGACGCCCTCTTATGCATTGCCTTCCCGGCTACCCTCCGCAAGGCGGCTCGTGTCTGGTATTCTCGTCTGCCCTCACGAAGTATCGACTCTTTTCGGCAGTTAGAGAGGTCTTTTCTGGCTCACTTCGACGCCTGTCGGAAAATTCCTCGGGTGGCAGACAGCCTATTTTCAGTGCAACAGCAGGAAGAAGAATCCTTGAAGGATTTTGTAACTCGCTTCAAGGTGGCGGCCCTGGAGGTTTATCATCTTGAGGACGCTGTGGCTACTCTAGCTTTAAAGCGGGGGCTCCGACCCTCCCGTTTTACTTACTCTCTTGATAAAAAGCCTCCTTCTTCTTACGCCGATCTCCTGAGCCGCGCGCAGAAGTACATCCGCGCCGACGAAGCTGATTCATCCAGGAGAGGTGTGCAGGGGAGGGCTAGCAAAAGACCCGCTCGCCCGGAATTGGTCGGACCTCCCCTCAAGAACCTGAGCTCTCGCACCGACCGACCGATCGCCGCAAGAATCAAGCTCCCAGGGAAGACCATCTTACACCCCTCTTGGCACCTCGAAGTCATATCCTTATGGAGATTGAGAACGAACCTTATTTGCGGCGTCCGCCCCCGTTGAAGAAGGGCACTGCCCGCGATAGAAGTCGCTACTGCCGTTTCCATAGGGATTATGGCCATGATACTGAAGAATGTCGGAATTTAAAGCAGGCCATCGAAGAGCTGATTCAGAGGGGATATCTAGGGCAGTATGTGCAGAAGAAGGAAGTTCCTCCTGTGCCGGCCCTGATGGGGCCTCCTCCTGCTCAAGCTAGCATTGACAACGCCCCGACAGAAAGTTGGTGGGTATGATCTCTTGCGGAAAGGCTTCATCTTCCAAAAGACCAAGGGGAGTAGAAGTATTAGATGATGTAATCCTTCCTGAGGGAAGTGTAGCAGGGGGTAATCTTGTAAAGGATGATAGCGTCGTCGTTTCAATGACAATCGCTAGGCATCCTGTAAAAAGAATCTTAATAGACAGCGGGAGCTCCGCTAATGTGCTTACTTATGATGCATTTCTTCGGATGAGTCTATCTCTGGATTCCCTCCGACCCGTAGCCATCCCTCTGGTTGGTTTCACTGGGGACTCCATCCGGGTGGAGGGCGAGATCACTCTGCCAGCTACGGCGGGTTCGCCACCATGTCAAAGCACGGTTATGATGGATTTTTTGGTGGTTCGGGTTCCCTTGGCTTACAACGCCATTCTTGGTCGTCCCGGCTTGAACGCACTAGATGCAATTATATCTACCAAGCGCTTATTGGTGCAGTTCCCTACCAAGCGGGGGGTCGGTGTGATGCATGGAGACGTGGACTCAATCAGACCTTGCTATCATTTAGCCCCTAGTCCCCAGATGCTGGCGTTCCTTCGATGGCCGAGTCGTTCGACCCAGGGAAGCTGAGCGGAGAGGAGAGCCAGCGGAACTTCTGATATCCTACCCACTGGAAGGTGACCCCGCTAAAGTCGTGCAGATCGGCGAGCTCCTTCCCCTTGAGGTCCGGGACCAGCTCCTGGCTTTCTTATCAATGAATGCGGATGTCTTTGCTTGGAAATAACGGATATGGTCGGAATTCCTCCAGAGGTAATTATTCATCAACTTAATATTAATCCAAGCTGCCGCCCTATCCGCCAGAAGAAGAGGAGTTTTGCTCCTGAGCGGCATAAGGTCATTGATGCGGAGGTTGACAAGTTGCTTATGGCCGGTCATATCCGAGAAGCACGATATCCTGATTGGCTAGCCAATGTTGTTATGGTTCGGAAAGCCAGCGGGGGATGGAGAATATGCATCGACTACACAGATTTGAACAAAGCCTGTCCTAAGGACAGTTTTCCGCTGCCCCGCATCGACCAGTTAGTAGATTCGACTTCTGGTCATGAACTCCTTAGTTTCATGGATGCTTTCTCAGGGTATAACCAGATAAAGTTGGACCCCGCAGATGAAGAGCATACTTCTTTTATCACTGAGAAGGGTATTTATTGTTATAAAGTAATGCCCTTCGGATTGAAGAACGCGGGAGCTACATATCAGAGGCTGATGAACAAGGTGTTTAAAAGCCAACTCGGTCGGAATATGGAAGTGTATGTAGACGACATGTTGACAAAAAGCACATATGCCACCGACCATGTCACTGATCTGCAGGAAACTTTCCACAACCTCCGGCTCCATAGAATAAAGCTCAACCCCCGCAAGTGTGCATTTGGAGTTACAGCGGGGAAATTCTTGGGTTTCTTGGTCACCCGGCGTGGGATTGAAGCAAACCCAGAGAAAATTCAAGCCATCCTCAGTATGAGACAACCTATGTGTAAGAAGGAGGTGCAACAACTCACCGGGAGGATAGCAGCGTTAAGCCGATTCCTGTCCAGATCGGCTGAGAGATGTTTGCCCTTCTTTAAAATCCTGCGTAAAGCAGATAGCTTTGAATGGACAGATGAATGCCAACAAGCTTTTAAGAACTCAAGGAGTTCTTGTCTACACCACCTCTACTGTCTAAGCCGGAGGAGGGAGAGAAGCTTTTTCTTTATCTGGCGGCTTCTTCGGAGGCCGTCAGTTCTGTTTTAGTGCGTATCGGCGACCATGCCGTTCAACGACCTGTATATTATACCAGCAAAGTACTTCATGGTCCGGAGGAGAGGTATTCTAAAAGAGAAAGTGATCTTCGCTCTGTTCGTTTCTGCCGGCGACTCAGGCCTTATTTCCAAGCTCATCCTATAGTCGTCCTCACTGATCAACCTCTCAGAGCTATTTTGTCGCGGCCCGATACTTCTGGCCGGTTAGCCAAGTGGGCCATCAAACTGGGAGAGTTCGACTTGTCATTCCAACCCAGGGCATCTTTGAAATCTCAGGTTTTGGCTGATTTCTTAGTAGAATGCACCTGGTCTGAACAGCCTCAAGAAGAACTTCCCCGAATTCTGTCGGATAATGAGGTGACGGATCATGAAGCCTGGGTCCTCCATGTTGATGGGGCCTCTAACTCGCAAGGCAGCGGAGCTGGACTCATTCTCGCTAGCCCGGAGGGCGATAGTAGAATATGCACTTCGATTTCTCTTTGAGGCCACCAATAATCAAGCTGAGTATGAGGCTTTGCTGACCGGAATCAAGCTAGCACATGGATTGGGAATCAGAAGTCTTCGAGTCTTCACCGACTCACAGCTCATTTCCGCCCAAGTATCAGGAGAGTATGAGGCCCGTGACCCTATCATGTTTCAATATCTGAAAAAAGTTAGATCATTGGTTCCCCTATTGGATCACTTTGTTATTAATTATATACCCAGAGGCGAAAATGCTAGGGCCGACATGTTGGCCCGATTAGCTACCTCCATGGATAGTTCTATGGGGAAGACCTATATTGAGTATCTGGAGGCGCCTAGCATCGAAGCTACTGAGGAAGTCCTGCCCATTATTCAAAAAGAAACCTGGATGGAACCTTATGTCCGGTATCTAAAGGACGGCGTTCTCCCAGTTGATCTTGAAGAAGCTAAGCTGCTTAAACGGAGGGTTTCTAAATTTGTACTATTAGAAGGTCAACTTTATAAAAATCCTTCTCTCAGCCCCTCCTCAAATGTGTTAGTTCAGTAGATGCTGATTATGTCCTTAGGGAAATTCATGAAGGCATCTGTGGGAATCATTCTGGAGGACGATCTTTGGCACGCAAGGCTCTCCGACAAGGATACTACTGGCTCACCATGCAAGAGGATGCAACAGAATTAGTGAAAAGATGTGATTCATGCCAACGCTATGCCTACATTCAACGGCAACCATCTTCTCAGCTAAGTTCTCTTTCTTCCCCTGGCCCTTCGCTCAATGGGGTATGGATATCCTCGGCCCTTTTCCCCCTGCAACAGGACAGCGCAAATTTCTACTAGTGGCCATTGATTATTTTACTAAATGGGTCGAGGCTGAAGCACTCGCCAGAATTACTGAGGCTAAAGTTAAAGCCTTTTTCTGGAAAGCCATTATTTGTCGCTACGGCATCCCGCACACTCTTATTACTGACAATGGCCGACAGTTTGACAACAACGCCTTTCGGACTTTCTGTGCTGACCTCGGTATCGTGCAACGGTTCACCTCCGTCGGCCATCCGCAATCTAACGGAGAGGCCGAGGTCACAAATCGCATGATATTACGAGGGCTAAGAACTAGATTGGATACATCCAAAGGAAGGTGGGTAGAAGAGCTCCCGAGTGTACTCTGGGCATACCATACGACACCCAGGGTGCCGACAGGGGAAACACCATTCAACATGGTTTTTGGGTCCGAGGCTGTTATTCCCGTTGAGATCGGCTTGCCAAGCGGCCGAGTAGAGGCATATAATGAAGCGGACAACCTCCCTCAGCTTAAGAGCCAGTCTTGACCTCATCGATGAAGCAAGAGACCAGGCTCGAATTAAGAATGCAGCGTACCAACAACGGGTAGCGAGGTATTACAATACCCGCGTCCGTCCGAAGGCTTCCATCAGAGAGACTTGGTGCTAAGAAGAGCTTCGGTGTCCAAACCTATGGAAGGGGGCAAACTATCCCCTAACTGGGAAGGCCCCTATCGTAAGAAAGGTTCTTCACCGTGGAGCATACCAATTGGAAGATCTAGACGGACAACTAATTCCCCGAACATGGAATGCGGACAATCTTCGGCAGTATTACCAGTGATGTAATGTATTCACGTAAATGTTGAATAAGTGTTTTAAATACATATGAAGCGGCTCGACGGCCCTGCGGTCTAAAGGACACCCCCAGGCCGGTGTAACACCCCTGAGGAGGTTCAAGTCCTTGACTTAAGCGGCCTCGACCACGACGCGGCTCGACGGCCCTGCGGTCTAAAGGACACCCCCAGGCCGGTGTAACACCCCTGAGGAGGTTCAAGTCCTTGACTTAAGCGGCCTCGACCACGACAAGCGGCTCGACGGCCCTGCGGTCTAAAGGACACCCCCAGGCCGGTGTAACTCACCCCTGAGGAGGTTCAAGTCCTTGACTTAAGCGGCCTCGACCACGACAAGCGGCTCGACGGCCCTGCGGTCTAAAGGACACCCCCAGGCCGGTGTAACTCACCCCTGAGGAGGTTCAAGTCCTTGACTTAAGCGGCCTCGACCACGACAAGCGGCTCGACGGCCCTGCGG